>BMAO01038397.1:0-33070 GCA_019973975.1 Trichonephila clavata
TTATGCATTAAAAATTATATTTTAGCATTTTATACAATGTTTATATTCAAAAAAAAAATATGAGGTGTAATTTTGCACATATTATTCACACAATTTTAAAAATTTAATTTTTCTTAAAAATTTTGGAAAATTTTAAAATGTCAATACTTTTGTATTTAGTACTTATTTGACATGAAATCTTTTGCAGCATTCCGAAAGGTGTTTAAAACAACTTTAAAAAGGGATTGATTTTATGATAACTTGATCAGCTTTGGAGAAAAAAAATAAAACTTTCATATATATACTAAAATTCAACAAAAAGCGCTATATCTCCTATATTTAATGTTTTTTTTTTAAAGTATTCAGTTTATAGTAAAATGGATCTCTACTTTTGTTACATGTATGATATATAAAGCAGAGATAAAAAATTAAATTAATTGGTCAATAATTGTGGAAGAAGTAGTATTTTGAATGCAGTAATGTAACGAAAAAACACAAGCTGAGAAAAACCATTTTAAAGTTTATACTTCTTAAAAAATTAAAACTATAAGCTTATATATATATATACATATACAGTTTCCTTCAAAATAATTGCATTTTCATATTATTTTAACCCATATTTTTTATAACTGATGCATTTTTACACAGTAATAATTGCACACATATATCAAGAAAACTGGAAGAAAATGTTAAATTTTTTTTTCTGTTATAACAGAAGTTTTAAAATCTTTTGCTTGACATAATATTTAAATAATATATTTGTATGAAAAACATATCATAAATAAGAACTGAAATTATGAAATTATTAATATAAAATGCCTAAATTAAAAATATTTGCATGCACACATTTTACAAAAAAAAAAAATTACATTATTGTAATACCTCAGAAATATCCTGCTTTATATGTAACTCCTTAATTTTTTTAATTAATATTTGTTTTTTTTAAATAGCTTTTTTTAATCAATTTGCACGCATGCTGGTATTTGGTGTTTTTCCAGTGATTCTAAATAGTCTCTTACGGAATTCGAGCATTACACCAAGATCTTGCGAACATTTCCCCAAAGGTATATGTAATGCTTTTTGGGTCCCTCTGACAGTACGTAGAATTCCTTTGTTCAATTGACAAATCGCTTCCAGCACGGTATGTTTAACTCTGTCATTACACACAAATATATCCTTTAAACACTTTGACCAAATCGTATTGCGCAAGTTTTCATTAACGTTTTGGGCTCCACAATTAACGCATCTTTCTAAAAGTTCATTCGAAGCAAGTCGTTGATAAATAGAACGGATGTGTAGCAGAAAACTTTCACTGATTGGAGGCGCAACATGTTGTTTATGCAAACCTGGTTTTTTGTCCTTTTGCTTTGGTTGACTGGTAAAAACACAATAAGTCAGCATCGATTAGACATTTCGAATGCTAAAGATTTTGGTCTGTCGAAATGATGTGATGCAAAGTAGCAAATATGGTTTTTTCCCCTGACAGGAGCATTGCTTTTGTTTTGTAATATGGCTTTTTGGTAGTGATGTTAATTTTTAATTGTTGACTCTTTTAATGTGCCATGGCCTTGTCCCCCTCCTAATGAAATGCAACGGGCTCTCGATTCCTTGACAGCATTTTGTAGACCAGTGCCCAACTCTTTTCTGAAATCATTAAGGCACTCCTCTTTTTTTATCTCGAACCTATCCCATTTATTTTCTGTTAAATAGTTAAAGGTTTTACAATCCCCATCCTCAATAAGGTGGAATAATGATATTCCAACGCTTATGATCTTATCCCAGAGGATCAATGTTGCCTCCATTTCTATCGAAGTTGATGAGCCGGAATGATTAATATCACAATCCTTCCTATGACCTTCAAACCAAATGTTATAATCTGCACTTGACTCTTCAAGTTCTCTTTTTTCCACAGAACAATTGCGACATGCCATGCACATGATTTCAAAATCAGTTACAAAGCCTGTAAGTATATCAATAACTTAAGATTTGCCAATCAAAGAAGTACGCCCCCGTGTCAAAAAGCTACCACCAAATGAAACACTTATAACTATTACGGGAACATCAGTCGGTGCTTCGTCAGCATTTCTCGTTTCAATATATACTTCTCTCAGCAAAGTTTCTGCAGCTATACGATAGGCTTAGTGAAGAAGTTTAGTACATTTGTTATATGTTCTCGATTAAAAAAGGAGATACATTTACTGCCATCCAAAAATTTTCAATTACAGAGTGTCCTTTTCCAATATTAGAGAATGCTTGCGTGGAACGTAAATTATTATCAGGAACAGTATTACCCTGTTTTTCATTAGACATTTCTACATCACAAACGTTTTCAGCGCAAGAACTGCTGGTTAAATTTAACAGGTAGGGAAATCCTACCTTGTTTCCAAGAACAAGCTTCAAGGTTTGTTTGTCACAGTCTGGGCGTTTTAGTTTCATAAACATTTTGCTGATTTGGTAAAAATTCACGACAATAAAATTTCCCACTTCAGAAAATGTCTAGTATTTTTTTTTGTATTTATAACTGCTTAATTCTGGTGTTAGGAACTAATTTGTTTTCTTTTGTGACACGTGTATTCACATCATTACACCAAAGTTTGCTCTTCATTTGAGCGAATGTTTTCGACGTTTTACTCGTGGCATTTGTAACCCGGCATCACTCGCGTGAAAAAAACGACCTAAAGTTCTCGCGCATGGTGTGTCATACCCAAGGGTGTTTACATTGTGTTTGTACTGTAAAATTTGTAAACAAAGGTTAAAAAGGAAGAAGAGTAGGAAGTACAACATGTTCATTACATTTTTCACATGAAAATTTAGTTTTTCTGTTCTTTTCATAAGGGCATTCAGTGCATTGATTATACACTCATTTAATCACTGGATCTTACATTTTTTTAACCTGTATCTTTTTCAAACTAAACATATAGGAGTAAACTTTTTTATTCTTTAAATTTAAAAATTTTAGAATTTCTTTTTTATTTTCTCTTATTTTGTTCCAGCAAAAGTTTTTTTTTCCAAAAGTTCATCTCAAAGTGGATAAGATGTGTACCAGTTATCTCCTTTAAAATTACGTTCTTCTCAAATGTTTTTGTGTTTCTACATGTGACACATTTATTTTCAACAGAGCCTCATTTTTCTAAATCTGGATAGATTTCAGTGAAGGAGTCATACTTGATGTTATACTCTTCATTAGCCTTTTCCGCATCATAACCGCGGATAGAATTTCCTCATCCGAAAATACTGTGCCACTATATCTATTAAATTCTGTATTTATTAAATTACTTAAATATCACATTTATTCATTATAACTGCAATAATACGTAATAGAATAAAGAAGGTTTAAAACGTGTTCATGCATTCAGAACTGTAACGGTGGTTCACGCGCAGGATATGACATACCCGAAAGAGGTGATATCCATAAACATATATTTAGAATTCGCCTGCAAGCTAAGATCCCTCAAATGATATGACCTTAAAGTCAGCTAAACTAGAAAATGTCCATTTTCCAAATAAAGGTTTAGAGGGAGCGTTGAAAAATTTAGACGGTGGGTATGATACACCCTGCGCGAGTAGTGCCGGGTTAAGACAAACCTTCAAGAGAAATATAAGCAGTTTCAGTAGCAGGACTTAAAAAGACAGCAATCTCTAAATGTCTTGAAAAAGAATGGTTTTTTTTCAATATAAAATTGAAGTTAAACTAGCACGATAACTGCAAAACAAATGAAAGAAGCGCCATAAAAAAATAGCTTTAATTAAAGTTGTAGTCACTATAAAATGTGCAGTAAAGTATTACAGTTATGATTAAAACAAAATTTTATTTATTTTTGAAAATTAGTTGAAAAAAATTAGCTTACAATTACTAATACCTCTAAAAAGGGGTCGTGGTCAAATTTCTAAATTTGTTTCTTAACATTTTTCAAATAGAATATTTTTCAGCTTTTAATTTTCAGGTATACAAAAGTGATATATGAATCGAAAAGTAATAGTTTGAAGAATAAAACTAAAGAAAAAAGAAAGAAAAAAAACGGTGAATGAGTCTCCTTTTGCAGGACCAAGTGTTTTTAAAATATAAATTTGAGAAACGGAATTTTAAAAAAATGGTCCAAATTTGTGGTGATATCTCTTTTCCCTCTCTTGTATTTCAAATTTCTTATCTTTAAATGAGTATATGTTTTATATAAAACTCAACATTTTTTTAACTTATTTTAATGCTAGAATAATTTCCACTAGTTATGTAAAAGAAAAATGGTTTTTGTGCATCAAAAATCCCATTTTATCTAAATGGTTTATGAGTTTTCGCAATTGTTTCAAAAAGGTATTCAGTTTGTGAAAGAAATAAGAGAATTCAAATACGGTTTGTTTAGATTCTTTATAGACGAACATTGCACAGATCGCTAAGAACGTGTGTTGATATCCTTACACTTCCCTAGCATATTTTTCAAGAAACTCTACCTGAGAATTATTTCGTGACATGCGTTAATCAGTTTCTTTAAAAAAATATTGCTCCAAATATTATGACTGACACAAAGTAATATGCTCGTAGTAAAAAAATACTGTTTTTATGCAATAAATTCCAATCGTTTAAAGGATTTTTTTTTGCATGTTTTGTGTTGGTATGTATTGAACAAATATTTGTTACTTATACTCATATTTCTTTCGTATCCTATCAAAGAAACTGACATTTTTTTTCCTTTAACGTCCATTTCAGGATAAATAAAAATCGTTTCCAGTTTTTTTTGTTTTGTAACATAAGTCAGACGTTCTTGTTATTCAAATAAAATCGCATAAAAAGTAACAGAGAACACAAACTAACCAAACTCGTATTCGAATAGAGTAAAATACTCTTTTGAAATATGAATTTTGTTTTGAAGATAACTATTCGATAATCTGAGGGGAAAAAATTGCTACGTTTGTAAAAAAAAAAAAAGGCAGGGGTTAAAATTTTATCTTTAGAACAGGAAAATCCAAGTATATGTCACTCGCTTTCGTTATAATCCTCTTATATGAAAAAGCGGGGAGCATAAAACGGATTCAGTCGTAAAGAATGGAATTTTGGATATTTAGCGGATGGTATAAAAAAGATTACGTTCCCCGAGACTCTTAATACAACTTGTTTTTTTAGAAAAATGTCAGAACCTGTTTAAATCTATAAAATGTTTTTGTTTTATACAATTGAAATGATTTTCTTCACCGGATTGTTATTCAGTTCAAAGATTAAACGTTGTTCTTCAATTAAACCCATGAATAAATTACAAATTTTTTTTTTCATAACTGGTATACAACGGCAAAAAGTAACTGGATTCATGACCTAAAATAAAGAATTATAGAATAGGTAATGCTCATGTTATACTGCTTAAAGATAAATCTATGATTTTCCGTTTCTGAGTTGGAAAAAAAAATCTCTATTAATAACAGGCATAGGATTTTTTTTATTGAGTTGATGCTGGTTAAATACATACAATTACATTTAACTTACAATGCTTGAACTAGAAAAGTCATTATACCTTGTAAAAAAAATTCAATGGACATAGTAAATGATTTAACTTAAATTTGATAAAAAATGAGATACTCCGGTTGCCGAATGGTCGACTTTGTATAAGTATATATCGAAATCTGATTCATTAAGCACCCCTCCCCAGCAACGTGACAGAGGCATTATAAATAGGTCACTCTGATGTGAAGTGGAATTTTAGAGTGCTATCTCAGATCTCGTCCTCAACATTTGGTTGTAGTTCAAATTTGTGAGGTATGTCATAAATGACCCCGTGTACTTCAAAGTGTGATTTTAAGAAAACTATCAATCGATAAAGGAAAAACTTAATTTATTCTCAAAATTCGGTATGTAAATTTTACAAAAGAACAGCAGCATTTTGTCAAAAGTATTGATAATTAGTATTTGCAAAAATTATAAATAAGAAAATATTCCCATTTTGTGTGTGTGTATAAACGACTCTCATTTAATATTTAATTTGAAAACATATCCACTGCTCTTTACAAATTAAAGAGTATTTTAATTACATAAAAATACGGTATGAAAACACTTTCAAACTTCGGAATATGCACATTTTGAGTTTGATGTCAAAAATGACGCTTTAGAGGCAGTGAATGAAATTAGGAATGAAGACAAAACAGAAAAGATTGATCAGCATTTAGTAACTGCGTTGTTTTGATGACTACGAAGTCTCAGCGAAATCATTTACCCGAATCAGAAGCCTGGAGAGTTGATAATTGGTTAAAGGGGGGGAGCAAACAGAAGCCAAAGTTTTAGAAGCCACTGGAGTTCCACAAAGTGTGATTTTCAGCATCTGGAAACGTTTGTTAAAGATTGGAAATGAAGTCAAAGACCAGGGCATGGTTGTAGACTTATATGTGAATGCCACTCTTTTTCAACAACATCTTCGCTCGGCTACAGGAACCTCATTTTCAACACAAACTGCCCAAAACAAGCTTCACGAATTAGGTTCCTATGCTCGCCGAACAATATTATGTGTTACGGTAACACCAAGGTACCATTGCGCTCGCAGAGAGTGGGCAAAAATGCATGTGAACTGGAGGAGAAATGTGAATGGTGTAATACTATTTTTACTGAGGAATCCCATTCTTTATTAATCCTCATGATATGCAGATTAATAAAAAAAGAAGCTTTAGATTGCTCCGAAGCGGTCAAAGACAGTTTCGGCAACCTCAAAAGTTTTACCAGAGAAGATCATATCTTCTAGATCTTCTTGGTTGATCTTGAAAAGCCTGGATTGAATTGCTGGGCAGCTGAAGATATGTTGTGGAGACGGTTGAACATTAGGGCAGTTTGTGCAATGATTGGTGTAACTTCTTTGTCTGTCTGTAGAGATTTTCATTACATTTACGTGTTTTTTTCTACGTCTAGTTATTATTGATGTTATTGTCCGGTGTTATTTAGAGCTAAGGAGGAATATTTAAAATTATTGTTGAATAGCTTTCGGCTAGCAACCCCATTGGCGTCGATGAGGGTCGTGAGGTTAGACAAATGAGGGCAAGCTCTAGATTACTTGGCAAGTCTATTGTTTTTCTCATTACCGAAGATATTTGCGTGGGCTGGGATTCATTATAACGTGTAGGACCTCTTTTCTGTGATAATTTTGTCGATGGATTGAATAGTTACGCTGCTGATTTGGCGATTGCTCTTCTGGATGGCTTGTAGCGCACATCTTGAGTCTGGCGATGCTGCTGGATTCTTGAAAGATTTAATAAAGGAAAATCTCCGATGCATTTTTGATAGCAATGAGTTCGCATGTGTTGCTGGATGCGACTTTCCCTACTTGAATTTTATGGCACTCATGCTCTCTGTTTGGAGAAATAAAGAAGACACCTGCATCTTCTCTATCAAGATTTTAATCAAATGAGCCGTCAGCGTAGGCGATTACCAGATTTTGAGTTCGGGAGGTAAGTTCTTCGATGGCATGGTCGCGTTTTTCTTTGATTATCGAGGAAGGTTCTTTTTTAGAAAAGGGTCGTAGGAGGTTTAGATTTACCTTTATCTGCGGGTGAAGATCAGAGTATGAGAAGGTTCTTTCGGAATATCAAGTGACTCGTGCTGAAGGTTGATATTTCTTTTGATTTCCTGCTCTTGTTGCAGGGTTAAAGATCTTTTGAGCCTAGATTTACCGCGTTCCACGTTTTGAAAGTTCTGCTGAAAATATAATTATTCGGCAGGCTTCGTATGTTTTTTGTGAATTTAATCGTGGAAAATTTTCTCCTCCTTTTTAATGGGGTGAAACCACATTCTTTTACAACTTTTATGTTGTTTGTGAATGAGACAGTTCCGGTGATGATTTTCGAATTCCTCTACTGGATAGTATTTTCCTTTGCTGTAGGCTTGGCTGGTGCTCAAATGGGTGCAGTGGGCCTAACGATGAAGGTATATGTATTTAGAAATGTTTTGGATTTGAACCCCAAGTACCGCAAGGTCTCTTAAGGATGTTAAGCTTTTTTAGGGCTTTATTTGAAATATTATCGAGGTGTTGCGAGAATCTTAGCTCTGCATCAAGAGTGAGACCAAGGTACCTTGGGTTAGAAGTTTGATTTATTTCCAAGCCGAAGAGCTTGATGATAGGATGGAAGAAGTTTCGGTTTTTTCTGTCAGTTGAGAAGATGCAAAAGTTGGTTTTTTCTGGATTAATACTAATACTTCTGACAGAATCACAACATTAAGTGACACTTAAATTTTATTAATTATCATTAAATTATCGTATTGTCATCCAAAATAATCACGTATATAACATTTTATTTTTACTGAATGTTTTATGACGTGAGAAAAAAGAATTTTTTAAAGTTTTGACCCAAGTCGCTGAAAATGAAGCCAACGCTGCATTATCTGTAATTCTTTAAATAATTAATTTCCGTCAATTAATTTTAATTATTATAATAAAATTATCGTATTGTTATCCAAAACAATAGTGTATAGCAAATTTCAGCTCAAATTAGTGCTTTAAAAGTGAGAAAAAAACATTTTCAAGTTTCGACACAAGTTGCCAAAATGGTCGCTAAGTTGCCAAAAATGATGAAAATATGACTGTACTTGTAATTCTTTGAATGATTAGTCTTAATCAATTAATTTTTAATAATTATAATTTAATTACTGCATTGTCAACCAAAATAATCGTGTATATAAAATTTAAGTTCTATTGAGTGCATTAAAATGCATTTTATTAACGATTGAACATTATTTGAACAAGATAAATACACTGGTGTCCAAAAGTTAAGCATAAATCGTAAAATGCGAAAAACATGGAGAAAATATTTGTAAAATTAATCCACATTTCTTGCGGATATTAAATGTGTGAAGTAGAAACATTGGGTTTATGCAAAACTTTTCAGTCGCCTACATCCTGCTCGAAACACCGGCGCATGTTCGAACGTGGAGAAACCAATTCACTCAACATATGCAGTTCAGGCAAGTTTCGTGCAATTGCTGTGAGAAGGAACGTTGTTAACCATCAAACAAGGTGAATGATGGCACAAACTCGCCAATTGGACATGTTTACGAAAGGAAGAATCGTTGGAATGCTGGAATCCTCACGATCACAAACCGCAGTGCCTCGAAATCTGAATGTTGACCAGTCTGTGATCTCAAGACTGTGGCAGTGGTTTCAAAGAACGGGAGATGTTACCCGACAACCAGTATTAGGTTGACCTAGAGTCACAACTCCTCGCCAAGACCGATATCTGGCAATAAGTGCGCAACGTCAGAGGAGCAGTAAAGCCAGATTACTGGGTTCGGCGCTCACAGTCGCCACAGGAATTCGAATTTCAAGAGAAACTGTTTACAGGAGACTCAATCATGTATGCCAGAAGACCATCAGTTTGCATTCCCCTTACGTCTGTGCGTAAACACGCTCGTTTGAACTGGAGTTTGAAACATCAACATTGGAGTGTGGGAGAGTGGGCCAATGTGATGTTCAGTTACGAGTCCCGGTTTAGTCTGAGTAGTGATTCTCGTCGGTTAACTATATGGAGAGAACTTGGAACACGTTTTGAACCAAGGAACATAACGGAAAGACATCATTTTCCATCAAGGGGAGTAATGGTATGGGCAGGCATAATGGTGGATGGCCGCACAGACCTCCATTTCTTTGACACGGGGTCTGTGACTGCTCAAAGATACAGAGACGAAGTTCTTGAACCTTATGTTCGCTTGCTTCGAGGTGCTGTCGGTCCTGACTTCATGTTCATGGATTTTAATGCGGCCTTGTCACCGAGCGATGCTGATTGATGACTGCCTTGAAACGGAAAACATCCAGTGCATGTCGTGGCCTGCGAAATCCCTTGATTTAAATCCTATCGAACATGTATGGGATATGTTCCGGAGACAATTTGCAGTCCTTTCGCACCCACCAAGCTCCTTTACAGAACTGAAGAGAGCTCTCCAAGAAGCTTGGAACCGTTTGAGCCCACAACTCATTCATCATCAAATATCAAGTATGGTAAATGGCTGTGCAGCGTGCCTGGTTGTCAGAGGTGACCACATGCCTTATTAAACTGCAGCATCAGTATTTTATTTAATGTTTTATTTCATTTTTTCTTTAAAGTGTGAATCTTTGCTATGCTCAGTTTTCTTTAAAACTACTACTTTGGATAATAAATTTAATTATTATCATTCTTTTGATTTGCTTCCTTATTTTATAACTATTTTACACTCGCATATCCCGTTTCCACAGCCATTCTGATTTACAGTTTCTTTTTTATTCACATAATTATCAATTATGCTTAACTTTTGGACACCAGTGTATATAAATATATGGAGACTGTGAACTAATAGAATGAATTAAAAAAAAACGCGCGTGTTTAAGGTCGTGTAGCATTATTTTGTTGTATCCTTTTTCTTTTGGATATGCACTCATTTTAAAATAATGATAATGAGTTAAATTCATGTGATGCCTCAGTCACATGACAAAAATAATAACGTGTTTCCTGTCAGTCACTTCATAAATTCATATGACGCCCTAGTCACGTGATAAATATAATCACGTGTTCCCAGTTAATCATTTCATATTCTTTGCTGTTGCCAGAGTTTTCTTCTTGCGGAAAAGTTTTTTTTAAAAAGTACATATTTGTCAATAATAATAACGCACATAGGTAGACAAAATGCATTCGATTTAAAAGTACACGTTCAGTATATATAAATTTTTAATTTTTAATATATTTTTTCTTAAGAATCTTAATATAAGCACAACTTTGCTCAATTAGCAAATTTGAAACTTCCTCTAAATTTTACAAGTTGAACAACAAGTAAAAATCTAACGTAAGTTTGTTTTAAATTCAATGAAAAACACGTGGCTGTATTTATCATGTGATCGTCACGAATTTAACCCATTAGGTTGGAACATGAAATCGAATTTATGATTGAATCCAGATATCGCTGGCCATATTTCCCATTCCTCCCGTCTCAGCTTCACTCAGACAATTTAGATGTGATAAATCGTAGGTAGCAAATGGCTTTAATGTACTTAATCCGGTATCACTCGCGCCAAAAAAAAAAAAAAATGTACTTTCAGTTCTACGCAGAAGTTTTCGTGCAGGGTATCTGATACCCAGGGTGTTTACATTCTGTTTTTATTAAAATAATTCCATAAACAGGTGAAAAAAGTAGAAAAATAGGAAGTATAATATGTTTATTACACACATTTCACACATAAATATAGTTTTTTTTCTGTTCTTTTTATTAGGGCATTCAGTACATTGTTTATACACTGTTTTAGTCTTTTTCGCGAGTCATTTCAATGTTTTCACTAGATCTTAAATTATTTCTTTTAAATTTCGTATAAGCATTGCTTGTTGCTTTCTACATTCCTTACATTCTTATGTACATCATAATACAAAAAATTTCAGAATCAGTGCATGGTTCCATGTTTAGTAGCGGTTTTCTGAGTACAAAACAAAATAATTTGCTTATTTATTGTCGCAACATTCAGCAACATAAAAAATGTTGTCATTGGCTAACAAATACATTTTCTAGCCGTAGAATATGATGTGGTCATTTTATCAAAAACGATAATTTCTCAGTTAAATTATCTGGATAGATTTCACTAGAATAATCATACTTGCTGTTATATTCTTCATCATTCGATTATTCCTCATCCTCCCTTCAAAGGGACTTTCTTCATCCAAAAATATTATTGTACTATATCTGTTAAATGCTGTATCTATTAAATTACTTAAATAACACATTTATTCATTATAACTACAATAGTACGGAATTGCATAAGAAGGATTTTAAGGCATACCCACGCATTTAGAACTGTAACGACGATTCACGCTCAGGGTATATCCTACCCGAAGAGGTGGTATCCAAAAATATATATATATTATAATTCGTCTACAAGCTAAGACCCCTCAAAGGATATGACCTTGAAATCATTGATATCAAAGAATATGATCTAAACCATTCATTTTACAAAAATGGTTCAGATAGAGTCTTGAAAAAAGTTTGGTGGTGGGTATAACGTAACCTGCGTGAGAGGTGCCAGTTTAAATAAGAAACCAACATAGAAAAAAAATATATATTTATTTAAAATTTTTTGTAAAATTGCTTCTTAAACTGATTCACCATCATATTAATTTTGTATTTTGTAATATTGTACTTTTAAAATATTGTACTTGAAAAATATTTTTAAATGTTTTTTTTTATGAATATAAAAACTATTTTAAAAATAATTTTAGCGTTTCTAAGAATCTCGAAGAAAATAAAATAAAAGTCTCAGAAAAATCTTGATAAAGTTTTGAAATAATTAGCACAACATGTTATAACAACTTTCGATTAACTTATAATTAACTAAAATAGCTTCATATTAATGCATTGAATACGCTACTAAACTTCTTCTATACTCAATACTTAAAACTTTCTTTTCCAGTGAAAGTTTTTCAATGAACCGTAATTATTTTGAAGAAGTTTTAGAGTTTTTATATTTTGCTCCTTACTTTTTTTATTAAGGAGATTCCATGGAAGTGGGAATTATTAAATATATTTTTTGTACTTATTTTTAAATTTTTTTCATGATTTAAGGTTACAAAATGTAATCTCAACGAGCCTAAGTTGATCTAGTATGAGCACATTGAAGAAATATTTAAGTGTTGCAAACTCTAAGCTCGTGAAAATAAATTTGGTTCTTATTTACTGATCTTTACAAGTAGGTAATCAAAAAGTCTAATCCACTTTGTTCTTATTACCAGTAAATTTTTATAGCGTGTCGTAATTTTATGTTTTAAAATTTTCATATAAATTCTTTAACCCCTCTTTTCTTCGTTAAGGAATTAAAATTTAACATTTAATTGAAAAAAGGCAGCAAACTATTTTTAAAAATAAGAAGGGAAAATGGATTTATATATAAGTATTGTTATGTAAAGTTGAAAATAATTTTTACTATCTTAAATTTTTGTGTAATTTTTTCAATCTAGTTACAGTGCTTGTTTATGGTATTATTTTTCTCGAAGTAGAATTATTAAATCTCACAAACTAAACTGCATTGTAGGGGAAAATATAGAATAGCATATAACGAACTGATGTTTTAAAATTCTTGTTATCCCTTTATATGGTACTTAAGTATTATTCTTTGACGAATTTTGATCAGTTAATTTTGTGACCAAATGCTATCATACCTTCCACACATGCAAGAAAACAAATTTCTGCGCATTGTAGCGTCGGCTTATTAGACGAAGACTACCCGACAATACTTATCAAGTTTGGTGTACGAGGGTGAAAGTGGAAGGCCCAGGTGGGACATTGTATTCTTTTAAAAGAGACCACCACATGTTCTTCACTCATGCCTGGGGACAAAACAGATGTAAGCTTGTGGTGACCTGTAGCCACCCCTTACACTAATACCTTCCTGTCTAACTGAAAACCCGGCTGGATCTGTTGGAGGAACTAATTGATCAAACGACATGATTCCAATTCAAATTGATTTATTGATTCTTATCAATATATTATGAATAGGCACAACACAATACTAATTAAGATAAATAAACGAAAGTGGAGTGTAGAGATAAGATATCAATACAAGCGGATAATAATACAGAATTTCAACTGAATCTAGGAAAGCTTAAACGCGCACAATTACAACTACGCCACACAATAATAATCTGATTTTCTTAATCAAAGTCACTAAACTTATAATTTACGGCTGCGGTTCCTTCGTGACGAATTTCAGGCACTCTATTTAGCTGGATAAATTGACGAAGACTCCCCTCTCCGTAATAGTGAATTTCAATACTTTAAATCCGCTTCTCTTCGTACTCATCAAAACGTATCAGGCTCGCTTAACTTGTCAACAACTACGTGTCGACTTCTCGATCTTTAATTCACTTGACTTCTCACTTCGTGTTACTTATCTCCCTCAACTCACGAAAACCGAATTTATATAATATTCCTTATTTACATAAATCAAGCCTGGCTCTCAATGAAGGTTGGTTGAAATAAATAATTTTAAAGTTAAAAAGAAGAAGTTAGTGAAAAACTGTATAAATCCGTCACAAGCTGATTCTGAACGCGCTTTTATTAAAAGCATACCTCTTCCCTCTCTGAGCCTCAGATAGCGTTCGGACAACACGATCAAACGAAGATACATTCCTAATAGCAGTATCCATTGTTGGGTCCCATCGCACGTATTGACAGAGAACTATTTGAATGAAAAAGAAGGTTGGCCTGTTGTTACGAAGAATAACCTTGGAGGGAATTATCAGTGTCAAAATGACAGGTCAATTTATAGACCCTCCATGTAGTATACGAGGTACCACGATGCAGTTGATTTCAGTCGTTCTCACCATGTTGTCTCAAAGAACCAATGGAGTTTGGATAAAGATGAGGAGGGCCGTGTATTGATCCACTACGCTCTCCAATCAGAGATTATTGGGGGCGTGAAAGAAACCTAACTAAGGGGTTTAAGGGGTCAGCTCACCAGTTGAGGGGGATCTTTGATCGATCTTCGGTATCACCTTCAGGATTTTCTTATTCTTCTTAATCGAAGATCGGCGGTAGAGGTTGTTGGGGCAGCCATACCCAAATGACTAATGCAGAGGAACCGCTACGATCTCCAAGAGATGGAGTGCCGGAGGTTGCAGAGAGATAACAGCGAAAAGGGTTGCGGGGATCACTTCAAGATCTTCAAACATTAAGCGGCCCAGAACTTTTCTCTTGCAAAAGGCTATGAAGAGTAAAAATGTATTAATGAATTTAATGTTCTGTTTAATAAATTTGGTATAAACTACCGTTTGGCAAAAAACTGTGTGAGCTCTCTCGCTACCAAGTAATAAAGTAATTTTAATTGCTCACGACATTACAGCAAAATACCTTCGTATTAGTCCGTCCACGAATAAATTGGCGTATATTTAAAAGAATTAAATTTTGTAATTAAAAATAACACACGTACATTTGAAATAAAGGAGAGATCTAATAGCTACTATAATATTTAGGTGGCCAAAACTCCATAATTTCATTGAGATTCGCAATAAATGTGTCTTTATGTTGACACTGGAGCATGAATTCGCATAAGTACGAAACTAAATGTTATCGTACAGTTCCACTATGTTTCTTATTTAGTCATTTAATTATACTCTGTCTTCCAAGTACTTACGCATAAAATCGTGTTTTTGGATACTGCACTGTATTTTTGCTTCCGTAAAAAGTAGTTCTCAAATTTTAATCATATTTTTACAACAAAATAAGAGAAGAATAAAGAATTTATAAATTATAAGAAACGATACTACTTATAAAAAGTTTAATATATAATTTCCAGCACGTTCAAACAAAATTATTGCATTTGAGGATGTAAGAGAACAGTTTTCTACTATTGGCTGGATATCGCGTCTATTGGCAACTTTTTTTTTAATTTGATGAAATTGATGAACAGTATAACACGCGCACAAGTACCCTCTCTCACTTAATAGCACCATTTTTGGACGGAAAAATTTCCGAAATTTTAAGAATAGTCGGTACCTCGTATCCCGCTAATATTAAATAGAGCATTTTTATGTACCTTTTTCTAAGAAACTATTAAATGTATAGACTTAAAATTTTGTCTGTATATTAATTAGACTTTTTTATTTATACTGAAGTGTGCTTTTTCTAATGTATTGTTTAGTTTTTTTCAAAAACCTTCAACGTAAAAGTATGACTATGAATTTTTTGAAAATTGTCGTTTTTTTTCGCGATAACTGATTTTTACAAAAATATTTTTGGAATATTAAAAAAAAAACTCACTTCAGTATATGTAGTTATATATCAGTAATGTTCACTGAAATTTGCATGAGGATCCTATCAGTCAATTCTGAGAAAAAGGAACACGCAGTTTGCAATTTATGATTTTGAGATATATGCATTTTTAATATGAAATGTCACTTCATCACAAAAATTATGAATTACAACATGTATTGGTCTCATTTTATTACACATTAGTTTATCCTATTTAAGACTTATCCTTTTAAGACTTTTTTGTTTCCTATTTTACTTAAATTGCCCAGAAAATATATATATAGCATTTTTCAGTTTTCGTTTAACGAGATGTTTTGTAATATTTACATTAGTTTTCTCAAAATCTGTATAAATTTTTGAAGAAGTTTTATCTGTGATGAATGACAAACATCAAAGTTGAGAATAGCACATCATGAATGCCTTGTAATAATGTATAAAAATGTGAAAGTAAGGATTTTGAAATATGTGATTATACGACATTTCTCGAAAGTTTTCATTCATGTTTTGTATATACACATGCAAACAGTATTTTTAAAAGTATCAGATCTCATTAACTGTTAAACTGATCAAATTATTTCTAAAACAGCCAAAAGGAAACTTATTTTATCTTTTTAAACAGGAAATTTATATAATTTTATGTGTAAAACAAGCTTTACAGGAAACGACAAAAGTCATCATATATCAGCATATCATCACATATACATAAGTACCTTTTTCTCAGAAACTGCTACATATTAAGTCTTCAGATTTTGTTTGAATATTAATTAGACTTTAGTATTTAAACTGAAGTGAGATATTTCAAAGAAATTGTTAAGTTTTTCAAAACCATGCAACATAAAGAATTACTATGAATTTCTTGAAAATTTACATTTTTTTTCGATAAATGCTGTATGTTAAAATATTTTGGTAAAATTTATAAATGCTCTCTTTAGTATGCATAGTTAAATGTCAGTTATGTTTCTTTGAAATTTTATGAGCATCCTTTCATTATTTTCTGAGAAAAAAGCACTTTCATTTTGATAAACAAACTTTTGAAAAAATGCATTTTTAACATGAAATGTCACTTCATCACAAAAATTATGAATTACAACATGTATTTGCCACATTTTATGAAACATTAGCATCAAGTCAATATATTTTAAGTAAAAAAAGCATCATAAATGTTTTAAAATTTTCAGAATATACATACATAGCATTTCAGTTTTTGTTTAACGAGATATTTTGTAAAATTTACATCTATTATCACAAAATCACTATAAATTTTAGAAGAATGTGTAGCATTTATGTATTATAAATATCAAAGTAGAGCATATATCATCATAAATATAATGTGAAAAAATTTATCTGTATGGTTTTGGTGTGCATTTGAGAAAACATGATTTCACGTCATTTCGAAAGTTTTTATCAGTGTTTTGTGTGTTCACATACAGACATAAGTTTCAGAAACTTTTAAATTTCAAAAATTTCTCAGAACTGGACCAATGATTTCTAAAACAGCCAAAATAAAACTGTTTTTAAACATGATGTTTATGTATTTGTATGTATGTAACCAACTTTTTGCAACGACAAATGGTATTGCACATCTGAATATCTGTAGGTCCATTCTTTCAGAAACTTTTGAATATTTAAATTTAAAAACTTGTCTGTACAATAAAGAAACATTTATATTTATGCTGAAGTGATTATTTTTCAAATATATTTAGCTTTTTTTTAAAAAAAAAGCTTTTAATTTTTCAATGAATTTATTTAAATTTGTGTTATGACATGTCTCTTTAGCTAAATGTTTTTGCAATGTTTCCAAAATATCACTTCAGTATGCACAAGTATACACAAGGAATTAATAATGTAAGCTTCCAGTGTATTCACATACAGTAAATATAGATGAATTTCATTTTTAAACACAATTTGAATCATATAATTTGTAGAAAAACAGTAATTTTTTTTAAAAAAATCTTACCTTGAAAAAAATGGTTACCCATTTCATTTATTAATTTTAAAAAATTATAAAAAAATAACAACATAGACTTTGGAATATATATCCCGCCAGTCTTGACAGTTAATTGTACAGTTATACCGTTATCTAGAGTTAATTGTGCATGAATAAATAAAAAGAAGGCTTTGCAATTGTGCTTCAAGATATTTTAAAGGTAAATATATGTCAAAAGTGGGCATGGCCCGCCATTTGATGATTTTTTAAAAGTCATTTTGACGTACTTCTAATTGAAAACATGGCATGTGTTATATATCTCTAGAAAGGTTATGAATTAAAGATTTCGGAAATATCAAAAACTCAAAATCGATCATTTTAAGATTTTTACCCTACTGACTGCTCTTAAAGTGTTGAAAGAAAATGGTATAAACTGAAAAAGAAAAGAGAGAGAAAATAGATAGTGAAAATACATTATCATTCAGTTAAATTCTTTTGCTAAAAATGTTCAAATTTTAAAACATATTTAACCTTTATCACTCGCGCCTGTTTTTGCTACCGTCGTTACTCGCGGGGTGTAGAAAACACCCCAAACTTTTAACACGTGTATTTAGATATGAAAAATAAATGTAGTTAATTATGATACGTTTTTATAAAGTACAAGTTGTTTTTTGTATTATACAAATAAAATTATTAAATTTATTGCATAAAAATGAGACTAACATTAGTTTAAACTTACCCTACAAAATTTTTACTTTAAAATACAAAACTTTATATTATTTCCATAAATCACTAATAAAACTTATACATCAGTAATAAACTTGCTTTGCAATTAATGTGAATGACACTAGAAAGTAGAAAACAAATATTTTAATCATTTTTCAAACATTCAGAGCAAACTGAATTCATATGCTTTAAACACATATTTTTTGTTACATTGAAAACAAAAACAATTCGTTTTCACATCTCTTACCGGTGGGCAAACAGTGTAGCGTCCCCTTTTTGGTGGATTCATGTTTTTTCACTCCCTTCTGTGTCAGTAATGCTTCGTTTGAGTTTTTTGTTAAGGTGCGGAAGTTCCGATCTCGTATCCCACAGTGGCTGCACAAGATCCATCCCAATCATCTATAATAATCTTGAACGTCTCATTTTCTTTTCAGGAAAAACTGAATGGTAAACAATGGAAGCATTAATTCCTACAGTATTAAGCAGATGATAAAATATTCGTAATGGCCAACGGTTACGTATTCGTGACACATCCTATGTACTGCACATTACATCAGTAATATCAACACCGCCTTGGGTCATATTATAAAAATTCACAATTTCCGGTTTCACCATTCCAGGTTTCATTTCAACTAATGTATCGTCCTTGTCATGCATTCTAGAAATAAGTAGAACGCTTTTGTTCTTTTTTCTACAATAGGAAACTAAAGGCATTGGAATTTTATGATGAAAGCCAAAAGTGGATGTGCCAGGCTTTTGCTTACAGATGAAGGGTAATGGTATCTCCCTTTCATTTTTTCTTAGCGTGCCAACTATTGTTAAATTCCTTTTTAACAATTCTTCCGCAAGCGGTATACTACTATACCAGTTGTCGAATGAAATTTTACGTCCAGAACCATATAGTGATTGACATAAACGCAGAACAATATCCAATGTATTGTATGAAAACATGTATGGACCTTCTGGTTGTGTCCCGACATACGGTTCTAATTTTAAAGTATAAAAAGTTTTTGAGTCCCACAAGGCAAATCGTTTTAAGCCATATTTTCCAGATTTTTGGGGGCATGTATTGTAGAAAAGAACAACGACCTTTAAATTTTAGCAACTGTTCGTCGATAGTGGCATATTCACTTACATTTTCAGCAATTTTCATTAAATTTTGAAAAAAATACTTCGGATGTGAGTAAATTTGTCTAACCTTTTTCTTAATTCTCTATCTGATAAATCGTCAAACCTTAAACACCGCAACAAGAAAGAAAATCAATTGTAACTCATAGTTTTATTAAATATACTGATGCCTAAATGAGAAACATTCCATAAATCTTTCAATTTTCTATGACTCGATTTACATAATCCTGCAAGAATCAGTAAACCTATGAAAGCATTAATCTCATCCTCATCTGTTTTTTACAGTCTCTATCTCTTGAATAGTTTATTTGAACATTTGCAATGTACAAATGTGTACATTTAATAATATCTTGTTTTATGTCCTTTGAAATAAAAAGGTTAAAAAATTTCAAAGGCGTTTTACAAATTTTGGAAGGACATTTTGCTCCCGGCAAATGAATTACTATGTTCTGGGAACGAGTGCATACCGAAGTATTACCTTTATTTTTATTCCATTTTGTTATTCCGTCTTTTCCCAAGTAAAAAGAATCATTTTCTGTCAATTTATTTGTTTCTTGCTCACAAATCTCTTCCAATTCCTGTTCCGTATCAATGGAATGATCCGGTTCTTCAATATGGTGCTCTTCTTCTTCTGAAATTACATACTCTTCGGAATCACTCAGTTTATCCTCATAATCTGTCGATACAGTCTCTAACAGATGACGGAGTCGTTGTTGCTCTCTCTCCCATGGAGATTTTGTCATAATTTCTGGAAAATGTTTTAAAAAATTTTAACAAAGAAATTTATTTTACAACTATTTTTAAGTATTATATTATTTTTATACTACAATTATGGAAATTTTAGGTAAAATATGCATGTAAATTAATATATTTGCAAAAAAAAAATGTAAGCGGGATGAGTAAAACTTACCCTATTTTTTAGATGCTTTGAGTACGAAAATATAACTCAATCACTCTCAGTACCCCAAATGAACTTTTGAAGGGCGTTACATTCCAATCGTTCGAGCAAGAGGGATTGCATCGTGCCTGCAGATTCAATGACCTGAAATGTGCAGCTACAGAAAAATTCGTGGTTCTACGTATTCTTTTTGGAATCCTGGGAGGCGTTTCTTGTTTCCGGGGTGTAGAAAACACCCCGCGCGAGTGACAGTGGGTTAACGTCTGTTTCACGGACATAGTCTGGAATAAATCTATCTATGAGGTTATATCTAAACACAAAAAAATAAATTCATTAATGCAAAATTTCAAATAATGTTATTTAAAAATGAAATTAAAACACTGAATGCATAAAAGGTAATGATGCCAGAAAACAATTTTTTTTCAAAATCCATTGAAAAAATTCGAATTTATTTTTCATTTTTACAATAACTTTTTAATAACAACTTGAAAAATGCTAAAACGTTTAGTATACCCCTCTTTTAAAAACATTATGTTATTAATATTTAATTAACAATGAATTATTTTTTTTATTCAGCCTAAGCAAGATTATTATTACACATATTAACAACACTCACACATACTACTTTTTTAATATTTGATGGTCCTTTCCTTCAGGACTCCCATTAAAAATTTAACTCGCTTACCCCCGCGTAACCGGGATTTAATCGTAATCGTATCTTAAAAATTAATACTGGCAATTTTGAAAGTACGATTGTTCCAGAAATTTTCGAGCAATAGCTTTCCGCTAATCATAGCATCATTAAGAAGAAATCATACGGGATGTGCCCCCTCTTTGCCCTTCTTTGGGGGTTTCTCTACGTTATTTAGAGTGAAAGTCCCTGTTGTGTCTTTTTGTGCGTCTTATAAAAGTTCTACAGCTTTTTCACAGCTATATGACTATTAATCACCGCAGTATTTGCCGTCATAAATTGCTTCTACTTTCTGTTTCGTATAATTGTCTTCTTGTTGAATAAAAATGGATTAAAACAAAAGAAAGGGGATCTCTCCCCCTTTCAACAACCTCAAACAAATCACCTCAAATGGAATACATAATACCATTCTCCGTAGTGTTATATACACACACACACATATATATATATATATATTATCATTATATATAAAAATTACGTGTTACAATGTTTGTCCGCGATGGACTCCAAAACTACTCAACCGATCATAATATAATTTGGCACACTGTGTGTCATTTCGTCCAACTTGAAACATATAATAGTTTTTATTTCAATTCATCACGCCATTAATTTTTTATTTCTCGAAATGTGAATAATCCGGAAAACAGGAAATTTCGCAAAAAGTCGCAATGCTCATGTGTTTGTGGAAGCAGATATGGTAAACAAAGATGCACGAAGAGTAAGTGTCCGGCGTATTTCGAGGTGTGGAATCTGATTTTCGAATCATTTTCCAAAAATAACCCTAACTTTGCCAGATAATGCCGGTCGAAAGTATTTTAGGCACACCGCGGCAGGGGCTTACCTTAACAGCCTTGGATCATGAAAACTTGGTTCCTGGCGTATTTCAAAACGGATAATCTGAATCAGATATCGAATCTTAGAAATAATTGTATCTTTGCCGGATAATTCAAACTGGCCGTCTATTACGGAAACCATGCCAGGAGCTTACACTTAAGGACTTGGTGCGGGAAAAGTGCGTTTCTGGTGAAATTCGGGATAGTGAACTAGAGTCTGAATTCGAATTTTAAAAATTCTTGTAACTTTACCAGACAATGCCGAACGACCCTAATGACCTTCCAGGGACTGAACTTGCCGGCTCAGAATTACGAAAAAAAAATCTCCAGTTGTATATAGGGGAGGAAAACTATCATCTGAACTCATATTTGAGAAACTCCGCTAACCTTGATGGATATTTTCTGAATTAGGTGAAAAGGCACATCATTCGAGTCCCGCGTCTGGATTTTTATTTCCTCTAGAGACTGAACTTGCACACGCTGGAGCATCAAAAGTCAGTTCCGTGTGCGTTTTGGGGGGTTTGGAATGAGGATCTGAAATCGAATTATAGGAGTTCCTATAACTTTGCCGGATAATGCCGGTAGACAGTATTTTAGGCACGCCATGGCGGGAGCTTGCCTTAAAAGCCTTGGAGCGAAAAACCTTGGTTTCTAGCGTAATTAGAAACGGATAATCCGAATCTGATATTCAATCTGGGAAATTATTGTAACTTTAGAGATAATTCAGGTCGAACACCTATTTCGCCAACCGGGGCAGGAGCTTACCCTTAAAATCTTGTCACGGGAAAAATGCATTCCTGGTGTAATTTGATATGGTGAACGAGAGTAAAATAGAATTTTAGAAGTTCCTGTTACTTTTCCACATAATACCGGAGGACCAAAATATTCGCGGACATCAACACCAGCCCAACTTGCCGATGTAAAGACGCAAAAAGTGGGTCTTGGAAGTATTTAGGGACTGCTGATCCGAATGTTCTCAATCCAATTCAAGATAATCCAATAACTGCGTCAAATAATGCCAGACGAACGTATTTTACTCTAACCGTGGCAGAGGCTTGCTTCAAAATTCTTGAGTTGTGAGAAATGCTTTCCATGTGTTACCTGGGTGGGGAACAAGAATCTGAAATCAAATTTTTGAAACTCCCGTTACTTTGTCGCATTATGCCGGACGACCGTAATGTCCCCCTTCAGGCCCAGAATTTACAGGAGTGGGGGGGGGGGCTCGAAAGTGTGCTCCGAATGCTTCTCGGGGTGGGGAACGAGAATCTGGATTTGGATTTCAAAAGCTTTCGTAACTTTTCTGGGTTTTGCTGGAATGAGTTCGGAAAGCTTTGTGTTCGAGTCCCGCCGCCGGATTTTTATTCCCTTTAACAACTACACTTGCATGCGCAGCGTTGCGAAAATAATATTGCAATAGGAAATTGTATTGGCAATTGCATATGCGGACATTGTTGTCACTTTGTTAGATGGTAGAAAAACTGCACTTTCCTCATCAAGCTGCCATTGGACATTCATAAAATATAAGATGCAATGAAAACCATTGAAAAAAAGAGTGGATTCACAACAGTATTGCAAATGAATTCAATCATGATCAGGGATAAGTGTACCATGACTCATAAACATTCACTCAAAGTTACATGGAATTTTGCAAGATTTAAATGGCAACGAGAAAATTTTCGGTGTTGTTGTCGTACTACTGTCTGCTGATTTCCGACAGACATTATCTGTCATTCCTCGCTCTACTTTTGCTCACGATATTAATACAAGCTTAAAATAATTGTTTAATTCGACAAGTGGAAACACTTTGACTGACCCTAAACACACGAGTACATTTGCAAGATGATCAATCGGAGCAAATATTTTCTAACCGATGAATATTGGAAACGGTGAAGTAGAGCTTCATCCCAATATGCAATGCATGAAATAGCCAAACAATTTCTGTACAAAAGGAAAGACAAAAGTTCTTCAGACAAAAAGGAACTGATTGAGAATGTCTTTCTGGGGATATGCAGTATAATTATCTAGATAATTATTTCCTCTGTAATCATGCTACTTAATCAAACAAATTATTCATATTGTGATGAAATACACTTCCAGATACAGAGTTATTGCCAGGTGATCCAATGCCTTTTAAATCAATCGACACTATTGTTGATGAAAACAAAACCGTAAATTTTCCAATCGAGTTTTTTAATTATCTAGATGTATCAGGAATGTCACCACACAATCTTCGTTTCAAGATTGATTCCCTGGTTATTCTGTTGCGTAACTTAGAAACACCTAGATTATGCGACGGTGCACGTTTTTCTGTTATGTTGCTACGGAATGTGTAGCCACGTATTCCACTGATACCGTCCAAATCTCCGATACCATTCAAAAGGCTTCGATTTCCGATTTATTCGGCTTTCGCGATCACTATAAATGAATCTGAAACACGAACAATATTTATTTGATTCTTGGACTTAGAAAATCCATATTTCTCGAATGGGCTAGATGTTACATGCTGACGTGTGTGGAAACCGTTGAATCTATTTGAGAGAGCAAAATACGGGTTACCGAAATATATTGTGCACCGATTAGCGATTAGTAATAAAAAATTATTTATTGTTATAGTTTAAAATGATAAAAATAAATTTAAAAATTGCTAAAAATCAACGTTATTTACCACATTTATAAAATTAAATCTTTATATGTTGTTATTTATTAACTTCATCAGTAATTCATGCCTTATACTATGCTCAAATAGGAGATAAATAAATTGCAAAATTAAAATTGTTTTTTGTTTTATACTTTATTTCAACCCTACTAAAAAGTAAGCAAAGATTAATTTGACTGCATTAAATAGCTTAGAATAAAATTGTGTGAATTAACGTATTAAAACAAAGCCACAGCAACACGTGGCCGGGTCAGTTAGTATATTTATACATATATGTGTCAATTATCAAATAACACACATTATATATATAACTTGAATATATCAATCACATTTAATAAAACACTGCTCTGTTTCTTTTAAAAAAGCTCATGTAGTATTAAATATATTTTCTTTGAGATAACTGACTTTTTTTTAAAAAATTTTATCGTGCTTTAGATTTCTATTAAACTTTTTGTGACATCAACCATATTCCTGATGATTGAACAATAGTCATGCATTCCAGTGAGACAAATCAAAATATTATATAAGGTTAAATAAAGCTTAAATAATAAGCAATTATTTTTTTAACTTTGATATTTTCTTTCCATTATGAAAGAAATTTCTGAAGTCTATGATGTCTTTATTTTCATACAGTCTTTTTTTTTGTGTTGTTTCTAATCTTTATTTTTTCTAAATGAACCAAATAAAAAGTTGATGCTTTTGTGCTCCAAAATTCTACAAAAGTTCCGTCAGAGAAAAAAATCTGGAGTATAAAATGTCAAGAGTTGACTCTTCCTGCTTTTTAAGAGATTTGAAAAATGCATTTTCCTGTGCCGCATTTATTTCTTTAAAGGTTGAAAGCAGTTACTTAAAATGAAAAAATGTTAAGGAAGAAAAATACAATTTGATGAATATTGTAGTAGCTAAATATAATACAGTTATTAAAAGAAAAAGTTAATGGAAAACATCATTTCTAAAGAAATAAAAATCTGCAACAGACTAGTTCTATGCTCATAAAAAATTAAATTGAAAATATGTTGGGTTCTGAAACATTACACTGTTATTCATTTCCTGATGAAACTATTTTGAAAGTCTAAATATTTATAACGAGCTGTATTATTACTACATATAATTATTAGGTCATTACTATTTCACAATAGCTATAGATTAAGCTTAATTTATATACAAGCTAACGTGTCGAAATGTTAGCGCGTGTGATTCAACAAACATTATTTCCATTCACTCAATTATTTTCATTTTATATTATCTAAAAGAAGAATATTAAATTAAAAAAATAGGGTACTTAATTCAATGAAGCAAAGTTATTTTAGTTAATTGTGAATTAAATGAGCCGAGAGCTAGCGTTCTGATCGGCTGTGAGTGGATGAAAGAAAAAACGATTGATTCTATGTACTAAATTCATGACGGTTACATGATAAATGTAATGACGAATTTTTTCATTGAATTCAAAATTAACATTAGTCTCTTATTTTCAAAAAAATACAATATCAAATTTGATAATTCAGTAGAGATATCCAAATATTATATGAAACAAAAAGTTTTCTAAAATTTAAAAACACAAAAATTGTTACACGGATATTTTAAAATTAAGTGATTTTTTTCACTAATGTACATTATTATTACTGACAAATGTATAGTTCTAAAAAGTAAGTCTTTATAAAAATCTGAAGTGTAGGTAACAGCGAGGCTCACATGAACCGATTGGTTAAAAATGCGTCGTTCTTGTTTCCTATACCACTTGATCGAAAGAAACATCTAGACAAAATTCATGAACCCGTGTGATTTTAAACAATGAAGAACTGTTGTAGGACTTGAGAGCAACTGGCTCTTATGGCAGTCTATACAAACCAAGATATGGCCAGCAGTGGCTTGGGTCACATCGAAATTTGAACAAGGAGAGTAACCTTTAAGGCCCATCAAATGCCGTTGAGCTCGAGTATTTCAACTGTGGAACCTAGCAAGTATCATTTCATCTCGTCTACTCTTATCCCAATCAAAACAGCACCAGGACGATTTCTTTTATACCATTCACGTATGGGGCCTGCCTCCAAGAAGAAATGCTATCATGCTTGGCCCGGGGAGCAATTTCTGAAATAGTAAGGCTTCCACCATTATGTAGAACTCTTATGGTTGTCCTCAAGGCCCAGATCTACTGCAATCTCTTTTACGTGCTAAGGTATTCAATGAAAAAGTTCTTAACATTGGCGCTCAATCAATTTAAAAGGTGGAAAATACTCATTGTCGTTCTGTCACCATCCTTTCACTATTCATATAGATGAAAATGCGGAATTTCATTTATTATATGAACCCCAAGTCCTATGAACTAAGTCTATTAAGCCATGGCTATGCTTATTAGATAAATGAGACACTTCGCCCCAGTAGAAATGAAGTAGATTAAGGTATCCGACGACCCGAAAATTGTGAATTTTGCCAAAAAGTGGCAACCTTTTTTATGATTTTATTTTATGTATCATCATATTAGCTTTATAAAAATACAAATTTCATTACTTTTGGTTCAGTAGTACAAAAGCTACAAGTGTTTTAGTAAAAGCAGATGCAATTACTTTACACAAGATGTCATACATTAAAACGCATTTTACTCGAAATGTGTTTTTGTAAAAGGCTCAAACAGAGATAGAGCGATTGCTAAAAATATTTTGAAAATAATTAACTAAAATTTTTTGTGTATGTTCTGTATAAGAATAGAAGTGTTTTCACCTTCAGATTTATTAATCCCTGTTTTATTACAAAATTTACAGTCCCTTATGTTAATATAATCATTGTTATTTTAAGCAATTTCGTATAATAACTAAGATAAAGTTTTTTGTAAAAATTAAAATATCTCTTACCCTGAAGGTCATTTAAAAATGACTAACATAGCAACACATCAAAATTGAAAACTTTAAGATTTGTTCATAAACTTTTGCTACAGAAAGCCACTTTTTTGTAAATTTTTACCGATTTTTTCACATTTTAGTACTAATAATTTCTTTTTGTCGTCTTAATTTTAGCATATTTTTTAAAATGTACTAAATAAATACAAAAACAACAAACAAATCCCCGTATGTCTATTTTTTTTAAAAAAATGCTGTCGCAAGTAGTCGGGTACCTTTAGGGGAATGATACCTAAGCAACGCAATATAATAACCGTATTTTTTAATCTATGAATAGTAGAAAGGTCAGATACCCTGGAACATAACGAGGTCATATCACTTCTTGTGATAATTTATCTACATAATACATATAATTTTCACATATGCATACAAGGATATTTAATAAACTATTTTCCTTACATTATGTACATAAAATATACTACTGAAACAATAAAATATTTCTAACAATGTATTATTTCTAAAAGCGTAAGAAAGCACGAACAAACTCAATCAGTAGCGAACATTACGTTTAATTATATTCAAATATTTTTCTTTAATTTTCTTAATCTTACTTTGTTATATTAACATACCTGTAAGTTGAAAGGAATACTAAATTCATCCGGGAAAAAAGATTTTATAACTCTAATTTTTAGTGAGAATATATGCATATTTATAATAAGCCAGAGGTTAACAAAATTAGTTGAAAACATTTATTTAAACGCGTTATAAAAAAAAAGATAATAGTAATAAAGTGGGATTTCAGACATATTATTTTAATAACATTAACAATATCTCAGAAATAATTAAATTTCCCTTCGTAATCTCGTATTTGGATCTAAAGATATTCGAAGAGCTATTATTAATTTAATAAAAACCTTTGAAACGTCGTTAAACATTTATAGGAATTGCTAATGAGTAACAAAATTATCAAGCACTCCCCTCTGTTTTACTCAATAAATTTTAACGTAGTTTTTCTTCGAAAAACATGTTTATTATGTGAAAATTTGCTGGTTTAAAAAGATGACCTTTAAATATTCATCTTACTTTTAATCTTTTATTAATTTAAATGCAATTGATATTTAATGTTATTACTATAATTCGGAATGTTCTAGCTATTCAAGTGAGATAAGCTGTTGATGCTTGCATTTTCAAAGAGATTTTAATTGAAAGCCATTTAAGACACGCCATACTTAAAAGGAAATTTTGTTTCGAATGCTACTCTAAAAATATTTTTTGTTGGCTGTTGACTGGCTTAGCTTCACACGGAGGAACGTTTTTATTATTTACTGAAGCATTTAACATATCTTTCTGTATTTAAACCTGTGTGGTCATGACACACTGATGACTGTGTGATCTACAATTGCCTTTTAGTGTTGTTGAGCCTCAATTTCTAAAGTCTTGCCTCAGCCAGGCGAAAGGAATCCCAAAAGTACATTTCCACTTTGACCTTTCTACCCCTGTCGTTAAGGGGGATTTCATTCCAGATCATCTTAGGTTGTTAGCATTGAAGATCATTGATAGAATCCCTAGTGACGCCATTAAGATCTATACAGACGGCAACAGACTGAGTGATCGAGCAGGTAGTGGCATTTACATTGAGAAACGTGTAGAGAGGTCTTCTTTTAGCCACCATAACCCCTATTTTTCCTCCGTCTTTAAAAGTGAACTTATTGCAATAGAGCACGGCCTTGAGGCAGTTCTTAATGAACAAGACTTCGGAGACGTCTGGATTATCTCTGATAGACGCAGTTCTCTCCAACATCTTCATAACTGGATACCAGTCGGAGATAGGGCTGGCGTCTCCATACTTCAAAAACTTACACAAATATCAGAGACCTATGATGTTCATTTCCAGTGGATTCCATTCCATGTTAACATCTTTGGAAACGAACAAGCAGATCTCCTGGCTAAAGAGGGCTGTAATGCTTCTCCATCTATCTCTTCAACCCTCACCTACTCTGAACATCAATCTGTTGTTAAATCTGAAATTTTAAAGGAGTGGAGGACCATGCCCAACCATTACTGGTATGAAAGCAAACATCCAGGATCCTCATTCCTACTTAAATGTGGCCGATCCTCTCAGATTGCAATCTCTAGATTGAAAAGTGGCCACATAGAGTCTTTCCTTTTGTAGAGGCAGGAAGACTTTTGCTCTTAGCACCAAGTGTAAGACTCAGCAAGGCTCTCCAGATCACATCTTGGACTGCTTGGGACTTTCGAGAGAGGACCTTTTTCCCTCTCCTTTTCTGGTATTGGACTTCTTAAGGGTCAATGGTCTTTTGGTTCTTGTCTGACTCCGTCAGACAGACTAAGGATTAGCCATAACAACTACAAAAAACCTGCGTTAAGAGGTTCCATACTTTTTTCTTCCATTTTTTCACATATTTACTATAGGCAGTTTTATACATTGCATTTTCATCGACATTAGCTTGCGAATTAATAAATTTCATCATGGTAATTATATCAGCATTTCTGAAACTACTCCATAAATGTTTTCTTCACATATTAGAACTTTTTCGCTTTCTTAATAAAATGTAATGGAATTTAAGGTTATCCATGCGTAATATTTTGAAGATTCTCGCGACCCTGAGGTCGCAAAGGAAGTTATATGCACATGCATTGTTATAAAAATAATTAAACGTGTTTTGTTCAATCAATTTACTTTCAAGCAAGATTAATATAAACTTATGGAGCAGTGAAATTAATTGAATATCCTAAATTCACAAGAAAAATAAATGAGCACTTAACTGAGTCTGAATGGATGAAACAGAACTCACTAGTTCTCACACAGGTCAAATTAATTTTCAGATCTAAAGCTTTTTAACAAAGATCAACATGACATTTGATAATGACTTCGTAAATCTCACTAAAATGGCAGCCTAACTAGTAACTTATTTTTCTAGGATTTAAATAGCACTCAAATTAGCGCAAAATTATGTTTTCTCTATGGAAGCGGATTTAAATACAGACAATATTTAAGTGTTTAGTGAAATGGCTTGAATAGGAACCCTCACAAGATTAGAAATTGAGAATATTTAGAATCGTGTACAGAATTTATTGATTATTCATTAATGTCTCACTTAGATGTAACACGAGATTTATTGGCTACAAACCTCGTAATTTTGAGTCACGGCCAAATGACGAGGAAGAAACCATAGTTAAAATCCCCAATTCAAGCATCCATATCACTTTAACATGAATAATTTGTGTCTCAAAACCCTTCACATTGTTTAGAATTGGGGTCCTTTATAAACTAAGAGAATAGGAAAAAATTACTTCTCCATTCAAACTCATTTTTAGTTTCTTATATTTTTACTGGTCATAATATCTCTTTCTATATATTGATGAAATATATCCTCGACTGAATTGAGTAATAAGATTTTACTGATTGTTTTCGTTACTAATGGATACTTTGAATACTGTAATTCTTTGAACAATAATTGATATAATAATCTACAACTTCATCTACGACTAGTCTATAATTAGAATTTTCCGTTGAAATAGTGAGAGTGGGGAAGTTAGAAGAGTGGAATGCCAGCTCGGGTATCGCCCTCATCACTTGGTCTTGTTCAGAATTACAAGGTTCCATTGCTATCGGTTAGTTTCAAAACGGAAAAACTGTTTATTTTCGTTGTACTTTAATACAACGCTAAGGTGATGGATCACGTAATTTTTTAAGCCTCGATCATGTGAGTTGAACGTCTCCTTAGCTAGAACCCCATTTCCCAAACCCAAGTGAGATGAAAAAAACACAATCCACCAAAGTTTCAATTTTTCCATCCAATATTCGATTCTTCCATCGATTAATTTTATATACATAATTGTAAATTAAGGATGAAATTGATGCTATTGTAGAAATACATTTTATATTTGATATTGATAATGAATCTTCATATAAATAGGTGCAACCACTAAGTTTTAATGAAATCAGAATATAGTTATTATTACGTAGATCGTAGTTCGGGGATTTTATGCAATCAATCGGAAAAAAACAAGAAAGTTCTTTAATACGAAAAGGATTTACTGTTGAGAAACAATCCTTGAAATACCAGGTAAACAGCACAAAATTCGCAGAATAAATCTCAGGTCTTCACGCCTTCAACAGTGGTCAAAAATAAATATCAGTGTCAAAAATATAAATACGTTAAAGATTATATTCACAAGCAATCGCTTGTTCTACTCAACAGCCTAAGTAATCACTAATTATTTATCGACTCTTTACCGGTCAAGCAATACTACTATTTGCTAGTCAAAACAATACTGATAGAGTTTCGGCGATCTACTCCCTATGTATAGTCTGCTCGGATTTTTCTCGAAAAATTCTCTTGTGTCGTAGATCGTGATATTAGTAGATTAATCCACAAATTTTTTCCCAGAAGAATCCATAGGGTCATGAACCCGCCAAAAAGGATGCTAACTTTGCTCTATTACCAAGACTTTTCCAAGTTCACATTGAATGCCTATTATAATTAAAGAACGGTGTCGCTTGTGAATATTACAATTTTAACAAATACACTAAAAAGTAATAATAATGTATTGCACATTCAAATATAATGTATTTACATTTTTGGAAGTATTCTTTACACAAAATTCATAACAATATAATTATTGTTATCTTTTTATAATAAACCAATAAAAATCGAATGTTTGCTAGATAGATATAGGGGTTTGTTTGGGAGGCTTCTAGAGTTTAACCCCAATGTCTTATACAAGGGTGGAGTTTGGGAACATAAACACTCCTCCCGTACCAAGGAATCTTAATTTTTAGCATCATCCGAGTTTTTTAAAATGTAAACCCCTCTTATAAAAGTAGGCTGTCTACTCTACTGTCAAACACTTATGACTCAATCATACCAAGGTAGTAGGCAGCGAACAGTAAATATCAAGTCAATAAGAGGCCTTTGTGTATGTGAATAAAGGCCTGTGATTGGCTACAACTTTGCCACTCCCAGTTAACTATATTGGTTTAAATGAGAATTAGAAGTCAAATGTTCGTAAGATTATAAACATTGATAATACTAGTGGTATCTATATCAATGTGATACTATCTATAATGCTCCTATTATTTCTGTTTATTACAAGGATTACGCAACATGCTGAATAACGAAGAGAGAGGAGGCTATACTTCTTTAAAAATGACCTCTTTGAATTCAGTTAGTATGGAGATCATTCTCTGTCTGAGTAATAAAATCTGAACATTTGCTTACTACTAATTTGTTCATGTGTTCATTGAATTGGATGTTGTAATTTGAATCGATCTTAGGATTGATCTAAAGACGCTAGGATGGGGAGTATGAAGTTTTTACTGTACGGGGAAAGCAAGATTCCAATTAATGTGTTGCGACTAATAAAAAAAAAATTGTCATCTTAAGTCAAATTTTCGAAAATTTCCACGGAAAATTTACAATGAGGAAGATTTATTTTATGGACAGAAATTGGTATTCAAAAGCATTCGGTAAGCAAACAAATGCGTTTTTCAACAAATCTCATATAATTTAATCTGTAATATTTGTTGTATTTCTCAGGAGCGTGAATTTATTATAAAAATGCTGGGAAGAGAATAACAATTTTGCTGAAAGGAAGATTCAAGTGTTTTCGAAATTTTCTCTCGTCTATTCTATATTTTTAAAAAAATTAAATGTTT
>BMAO01038398.1:0-125636 GCA_019973975.1 Trichonephila clavata
TTATCTCTAAAACCTATTCTGCATATCGCGTTTTCACTGTGAACAGCTGGTAGTTAAATTCTTTTTTAACCCTTTATCAACTGTATTATAATTTACTGCAATTTTTTCGAGCAATATTTTTTTTCCGAGTCTCTAAGCTGAAAATTAAGGGATATACATAAATTAAATACTCAACTTTGGGAGCTTTAATCCGTTAGAGCTAATTAATTAAATTGGCATTTTAAGTACCGTCAGTACATGGGGGTTAAAATATTTTTACTATAGAAAAAGACCGTTTGACTTTTTTAACGCAGTTTTAATTCTTAAAAATGCTAAATAACCGGAGAAAACGAATATTTTACAGTACAAAGAATTTGTTTTTGAAAATTATAAAAATTTTAAAATTTATTTACTTTTATTTTTTTTACTCATAAAAAACAGGTTTTACACGTAAACTTAATATGATCATATTCAAAGAAAGTGTTTCTTTTTATTAATACACAAAAATACAATACACGTGTGCATTTTGAGTGAGGTTTCAATTGAATGTTTTTTAAAGCCCTGCATCCTGGGATAGAAAAAACTGTATTTTTTGAACATGAACTATGCACCTTGGGTTTTGCTTGTTCAGTCTCTTGATTGTCTTCTTCAGAATCTGACGAAAGCAGATTATTCACTAGAACTTCTTCATCTGAAGAATCATCTGTAAGTGCATCACTGTTTTCAGATGGTAGGTTATGTAATGAATCCAAAGTCTTTTGAAGACTAAGCTTCTTTTGTCCATACACATTCTAAGAGGGGGAAAATTATAGCATATCTTGAAAACCTCTTTTGTTAAATCTCAGTTACACGCAAATAAATTAAAATATCAATTTTTGAATAAAGAATAGATATTTGATTTAACTGTGCGGCAAAAAAAAAAGCAAAATCAGATTCAAATTTCAAAAGTTTTTGAAAACGTTAAAAAAATAATTAAAAAGCAAAATAAATAATTCAAAATAAAAAGAAATGCCAAAAAAGTATAAGTCTATTACAATTTATTATAACGACGCTACAACACAACAAAAAACAATGATAAACTACACTGACGAAAAGTAAACACATGTGTTTTCTCTAACATCCAGTGTGCTGGTGGTACTTGTAAGTACCTCAAAGTTCTTCAGCTATAAAATAAATTATATACACTGTTCACTTAAAATAAACAGTCAAATCGTTTTCAAAGATCATACCTAACACACAAAAAAATGAGACACTTACTTTGCGACTACCTACTTTTGCAGAATAAATATGACAATCTTAGCAATTTGATCAAAACGGCAGCTGAAAAAGCAACTTCAGTTTTAAAACTCACAATTCACCTTCCCCGTTAAAATCTGGAACCCGTTCTGCCATTTATTCTGAAAGAGTGGAATTAAACGAGTGTTCCAACGAAGTATATTTGTAAAAAGGGTTATTTTTTACGTAATTTTAAAACTTGTGTTATTTACAAGTACCGTCAGTAGATAAAGAGTCAAGAGGAACTGCAAAACATTTTATCCTATATTAGTTTTTTAGGGAATCCTCAGGAGATAACCCGCTACACACGGTGAAATATCTCTTAAAAAAGAAATGAATGAACTGATGATAAAATTTTTTTTCTAAAAATTAATCATTATTATATTTTGTAATTGATGCTGCTATCAATGACAGAGCTTCAGATTTAAGTTCTTATGATTAATTCTATAGATTGTGTGATCTAAAGATTTTATTATATTTGATAATTTTAGAGAAATGTACAAATTAATGTTATTGCTAGATTTCTATCATATTGTTAACGGTGGCGTAGCGGAGAATATTAGGGCCCCACTGCTAAGTCAGGCATTGGGCTCCAAGCTCAAATATGCACTTGACGTCAGTCAGGCTTTGAGGTCCCCTGCGATGCGGGGGTGTATGTTACGCCACCAGTGGCGCACACAAGGGGGAGTCCGGAAAGTCCGCCCCCAAAAGCCCTTGATTTTTTTATTGATTATAATTCTATGTATATAGTACGTAAAAATTGAGTATTTGTTTTTAATAGTTAATTTTATTAATTAACGCTAATTATTCACTTATTAATTAATTTTTTACTGTTTTTTGTTCTTAAAAATCGACAAATTTAAAAGAATATGTTGGGCGGCGTATTGAAGCATGGTACGAAAACAGTGGACTTTCGACCTTAGACGCCTTCTTGAAAAATTCCTGTGTGCGCTACTGATTGTTCATATAATTCGTTCAGAAGGATTACAGAAGTACAAACAGGATATTACAGAAGGATAAAGTTTGAAATTCTAAGTTAGGTGATTATATTTTTAAAATTTTTGTTGTTGTCATTGAATGCATTTTCTGTGTACCCATGAATTCCATCGCATCCTACCTACAAATACAAATCAAAAGTTTTACTCCTAAATACCTACTATGTAATCTATTATCCTTTTTATTTCCATTTCAGACGAATGAAGGGAAATTCGGAAACGACCTGCTGTGCAACACCTGTGGCGAGTAGGAAAGATATGTCCATTCAAGATATTCATCTGAAAAATTTCTAAGAAACGTTGTTTACGAGTTTGTTGTTCGCAATCTTGTTTACGTTCATTCTGAATTCGCGAATAAGTGGAGAATTATATTGCGAAACGGCAAAGCGCCCAAGTAGGTCTTGATTTTTTCTCCATGTAAATGAAGTGACCCTGAGTTGACAGAAAACAGTTTCCAGTCATAAATAAAAACCGCTATCAGTTTACTTTACATTTGGACAAGAATTATACAATGCTTGCAACATTATTTACAAGAAATGTAAGATTTATTTCAAATCTGTAAAGCTCATCTATGCGTAAAATTAAGATTCGAATCTTAAGGTATTGCAACTGTGTCTCCGAAGGAAATACATAAAAATAACAAGAAAAAACAAAACTTTTATAGCTGACAGAAGAAAGAATTATTAGAATTTTGAAGGATTTGAGGAAAAAGTATTAGGTTATTTTTTTTATAGTTAAACTATAATAATTTATCAATATTTTTTAAATTTTCAGTGAGAGGTTTTTAATGTCCTGGACTCTAAATTGTGTTAGCTAAAAACACATGAAAAACAACATTTCTTGTTACGATTTCTTCACGTTAAAGTAATGACAAAAAGAAAAAGAAACTGTGGAATTTTGGATTTTAAAAATATTTTGAATTTTAATCTAATTCTAAAAAAAAAAGAGGAAAAAAAAAACAACAACATGCGGACAATTTTGTAGAAATTTCATTTAGTAGTTTAGGTTTCTCTGCAAAAAAAAAAAAAAAAAAAAAAAAAAAATACTAGTGTATATTTAAACACACATTCAGTTTTATAAATATAAAAAATATTAGGAAATTGCATTCACACACAATTTGTGTGGATGAAATTATTTAAATAATGTAACACACTTGATATTTTTGTTACTTTAAGTTCTTGAAAAGTTTTCGTAAGGTTTTTTTTTTTCTTGAACCATTTCACCCCTCAAATTAGGAATGTAACATTTCATGTCAGATTATGCAACGAAGACTACATATTCATTCCCCGAAAATCGAATTATTACATAGTACAGTAAAAATGTAGAAATTATTTACAATAAAAATAGCGTTATTTGCAATTGCGATATGTAAATAGAAGTAATTATTTATATAATCAGTATAAAAAATAATTTGAGTAAAATTGTTCCTTAAGAGATTAAATTGACCTTTTCAATATATTTTTGTATAATTAATGAGATTTTTTATAAAATTATATGGATTTAAGACAATAATTATCATTTTAAAACGAAAACAATAATTGATAAAAAATTCATTTTGGAAGCAATTTTGTACGTGAGATAAATGTTGAAATTATATTAATTCAAACGAATGTGAGGTGTTTCTTCACAGGTTTTTTTTCATAATTCATGACTGACAGCGTAGTAAGTATACAAATTTAGGTTTATTTGCATTTATCGTTTGGCAGAAATTATACCCAAAATTCATAAGCCGATGGCAGCTGTTCGTGTCCATATACAAATAAGGAAAATGAAATTGAAATAAAAACTATTAATAAATACGCAGCCTATTTTTGATAATCCTTGAGTTTAACAAATGTATCATAAATGTTCTCTAAAAATTGATTCAGTTGTCGTCTTTTGAGTTTAAAAGAAGCTTTAAATTCAGTTGATTGAGTTGTGAAGATTCGTTTTGTTAAAAGCATATTTAAAAACAATTATTTTAAAAATAATAACTAAAATATTCAAAATACCTAAATTTGCTATTGCTATAAAACTGAGATTAATTTTATAATTTTTAGACATGTACATGAGTTGAGAACTTGCTATGTCAAAGATTTTTGAGGCTCTGAATGAATTCAAATTTTGAAGAACCATATAATCTTTTTCAGTTTATTTTATTCTTATTTATTTTTAACTTATCATCTAAAGAATCTTAAATGATTACTAATTATAGTGAAATCTTAACATGCCAAAAAAGTAGTCCCATTTCTAATATTTCTTGAATTAGGATAATTTTTATGCTGAGATAATTTTAATGAACTGGATAATTTTGCCCAATTCACAGGTCTTACACCTGAAAATTGAACCGAAGAATTTTGAAATTTCGAAAATAAAGTAATTCAAATCTTTTTAAATAAATAAATAAAAAAAAAATAATAATAATAAAAAAAAACGTCCTTGAGACTAAATGGAGGGGGAGGGGGGAAGGAAGGGGAAAATCCACTTATTCAACAATGTGACTATAGTATTATTTCAATTAACATACTGACTCCGGTTTCAACATTTGAAATAATTATAATTATACTTTATTAATTTTGAAAATTAAAGTGATTCTTATGCACATTACAGAAGCAAGTGGAAGGATAAATACATAAACTGTGTATGAACATAAGACATGTTTTGAGCGAGAATGCTTCTGAAAAAATTATGCACTATTGTGTGGTTTAGATTTAATTTTCAAGTTATTCAAGTAGCTCTAGTTTGTGGAAGTCCCACATTCCTACATAAAACTGACTAAGACATTTTATTTAAAATATTCACATCTGTAAAAAGAGAAGTATAATTAACGTAATCATACATCCCGTTTAAATGTAGGCTATTTTATTTACAAAAAGAAAAAAAATTAAAAAAAGCAGATCATTGTAACAATTAGAAAAAAATTAAAATCCCCGCCGAAATCAAGTGGAGTGAAGACGACGGGATATGCAAATTCATGAAAACATTAGAAAATACTCTGCGCCCATTAGCCATTAAAACTTGATGAGGGGGGGGGGAGATTGTGGTATACTGTACCCGGATGGATCCCCCCCCCCTCATTTACTTCGGTTGCAGTACAAATGGCGTGAAAAGAAAGCCAATTCACAAACAACAACAAGAAACAGAATCGACAGTTCAGACTCCGTGATAAAATTAATATTTAAAATATATCTAACTTAAGAATATTTATATCATCCTCTTTAGATTTTATGCAACTAAATACCGCCTTATCAGAAAGAGAGAAAGGACAAGTTATTGTAACCTCTGAAATTAAAAATCAAGTTTTCTTATCCTGGACATTTAGTATAGCATTATTTATTAGTCAATAGTTCGTGTCTGTGTCTGGCACTAGTCATTATAATTCATTGATTTATCCAGTATTGAAACAATTTAATTAAAACGAACTCTAATTTTATCATAAATGATCCAAGGAATATTTGGAGCGTGTGTGCAGGGGAGAAGAATAGTTAACTTTAAGTCATAATATATATATATATAAAAGAATCTTTTTTCCTCAGTTTGTACAGTGGATCATTAAATTAGAGGGCATTCAAGTTCAGTACATTCCATCAGCTGTTGACCTTTAAGGTTGCCTGTGATGGAATTTTGCTATCACAACCTGGCTCATCCACCCACGCAGACTATTCCTGAGTGCTGATGTCTGTGCAGAAAATTATTTATGCTAAAAGGGTTGAAAGGGTCAATAACATAACAAGACAGCCAAGAATAAAATGACTGAGCAAATCATCAGAGCATGATGGAAATTGAAAGCATTTTTGTACTCTTTTTACAACAAAAAGAAAAAGAGAAGGAACGATACTTTTATATTATATGTTCTTTGGACGAATTATTATTATTATCATAGAATTTTAAAAAGCGCCTTAACTTTGCTTTGTTATTATTATGATTACTTACTAAGTGGTTTACAAGTTCCAAGAATATATATATATATATATATAAATTATAAGAATTATATGTGTTTGTTAAATAAAACAAAATCACCAAGACATTATTTTTAATGGTGATATATGTAATATTCAAAATATTTTGCAATAGTTATTTTTTTGTTTCATGGAAACAAATTTTTGGACCATAACACAAATATTTACTATCATTTTGTAATAGAAGAATACGTTTTCTTTGAACGACATTTAAATAAAAAAAAATTAGCAAATATAATTCAAATATTGAGCACTAAAAAAAATTAAGTTTGCTTTTGTCTTAACAAGCGTTTTTAGCACTTTTCTCGAGTGTTTTTACATTTAAAACTTTTAAATCATTTTTTATTTTTATTTCAACATTTATTTTTCAAATAATTTTTTTTGTGTGCTCAAAACACGCTTTCGGCAATTCAAATTTTACTTGAAAACCAAAATATTTTGAAAATATACAGTTTGTTGTATAATGAAAAGAACCACACACACAAATGAATTTTTGTTTATTTTGATAATAATTTGTACATAAAAATTTAACGACAGAAATTTTGAGATAATATACATTGCAAAGTTTAATTTCTCCTGTTATATTTAAGGTCCAGTTCAAAAATTCTTGCACTAAATTCTTTAACTGAAATTCTAAAAACAACAGTAAGAATGTAAATGTTGCAAAATCAACATTTAAAATTTTAAACCACAAGGGAAACATTTAAAAATACATGAGAAAAAGAAGTAACACTTGTAAAAATAAGAAAGATCGAAATATCTCTTAAGAACAATTTTCTGAATGATATAAAAATATGTTATAAAAAATATATTTGTATTGAATTTCATGAAGATCGAGTTAGAATGGGAGATTTAAGCATTTTGAGTTCAATGTCATTTCAAATAAAAAAAATAAATAAAATAACCCGGCACAGGTAAATAAAAATATTTTTAAATTGGTATCTTTTTAAGAAGTTTTTCTAGAAGCTACGGATTTTAGAAGTCTGTGACGGATCTATACACGACTCTTTTTTTACACCTTGGGGACTCTTTCAGAGAAATATTTTTCTCAACCAACTTTCACCGAAGGTAAGAAAACGTGATTATGCAAATTAAGTTTATTATATTAATACTGTATTATATATACGAGTTTTGGGAGTTAGTGAGTAGAGGATCTGAGTTATTGCACTGCGGATCTAAGTCTATAAAAGTGCGCATTGAAGATTTCCCAGTGAGGATGAATCGGATCGGATTTGATCCCGTCAAGTATTAGTGTTCGATGCTTCAACAGTAGGACTTCGACTTCACAAGAATACAGGTATTGTGAGCACTCTTTAAATAGAAATTAGAGAATAACTTGTTAGCTCGCGGCGGAATTGAAATTCAGCTTGTATAAGTTATCGTAGAAATTAGTTGAGGGTCCGTAACTATATTATCTCCGGGCTAATTGGTCTCACCTTCGCGCTTTTAGTATTGATCCACAATCTTAATTGGATTATTATTGTGCTTGCTTGATATTTTGTAACAATAAAATAATTAGAGTGAAGCATGCCGACTGATTATTCAGTTCTCCCCACACATCCCGAGAGAAGACAAGGAGGGCATAAGGGAAGTAGGAATAGTCCTACATTACAAGTCCAGTAATAAAGTGGGGTTAGTTTCATTACCGTTGATACTCCGTCCAGCTAATACGTTTAGTAAATATTTAATGAAGCTTTGAATTCTTCTCAAGTATAGTAATTTCGATTTGCATGCATACTAAAATTTTTCAAATACTTGGAAATATAAATCGTAAGCAAAAAATTCAAAATATGGAAGAGAAATACTATTTCTCTTTAGAACTTTTTTATGTGATTAGCGATCACAAAAGAATTTTATCAAACGATTTTATGAAATTAGTTAAATTTTATTTACGTATAAAACTTGCAAAATCACAAAAAAAAAAAAAATCACCGATCAAATAGAATAAAACATATACATCCAAAATATGAATAATAAAAAAGAACGTTAAAACATATAAAAGAGTATTGTGTGTAAAGGTGAATAAAAAATACAAGTTTAAAAAGAATAACGTTATATAGAGCTTATATGGGAATAACTCTCTCAAAAGTAAAGTAAAAAAAAAACATAGTATGGCGTTAATTGTTATTTTTTTCAAAGTTTGACTATTTTTTATGTTTGTATAACATTTAAAATATACCCCTCCGCGTTTAAAATGTTGGGTTTTTAATTTCTTTATTTCGCATTTTATTGTTTATGCTGTTTCAATAGTCGACAAACTCCTACACACAAAGCAGTTTTTTTTAAAAAAACATAACTTTTAAAAAAAATTAGTAATTGCCATAAATAGTTTTCAAACTGAAGGAAACTGTAAACATATAAATCCAAATGCATTGAAATAAAATCGTTTGCAACTCGACTTTTCTTATTAAAGTATCAAATATGTTTTCTGTGAAATATAAATTTCATACAGAAAAACAAATTGAATTTAAAATTCTCTTTTTCACTGTCTATTCTACAAAATTAAAAACAAATTTAGTTTCAAATTTCTATTAATATTTTCTACACAGTTTTGGATTGTCGCTAATTTTTCCCATACATTTTTTTAATGGGAATTATTTTCAGTAATTTATTTGTTTGATTATTGTTTGATTTTGGCAACATTGATTATTTTTTGGTAGTTTTAATATTTCGAATTCTGACGAAATACATATATTTACTTAATATAATATTGAGGATTTACGTTCGTTTTATATACGTTTATACAAAAGTAATTGTTTGATAAAAATTATTTTAACTATCCAAGTTTGCTCATTTATATATTTTTAATTAGTTTCCAAATGTTTTCTTGGTAATTACGTATTATCGCAACAATCAGAAACTCTATTAATCTTTCGCCAAGTTGAAAACCCCGATTTCCTTTGTGTCGTACGTGCTGAATCGGCAACCAGGTGCTTCGTTTCATGTTATGTCGCCAATAGGTTGCGATAATACGTAAGTACCGTTTTCTTAAAAAGTATTGTATTATAAAAATGCCGTGCGTAAAATTTCGCCAAGTTGGAGTGATAATATCAAAGACTGACCGCCAAAGATCTATTTGGCGCGATTTCAAAATCACGCCAGCAATGATTTGAGTACCAATATCAAATCAGTTCCGATGAAACGGAAGGTTTTATGAACATTATATATATTTTACATTATATTATATTTTATGAACATTATTAAGTTGTTAAATTTATTTATTTACAGAGAATTTTTCTTATCCTTTTAAATCCTATTTAATTTATTCACAGAATTTCACATTACAACGATTCCTCATTCAAATCAAGTTAGTGAACCTGATCTAGTGCGATGAAAAAATTGAAATGTTCGATTGAGTTTCCTGAAGAGTTTACCGATGAAGAAAGAGAACTTAAATCCAAATACAGAATCTTAAGAAAGCTCAAAGCAGAGCTTAGCTCTATTGAGAAAAAAGAAATTCTCAAAGAGGAGACTGATACTTTCGAATCTGCCTATCGTTCGAATGAAATCACTCAGGACCGTTTGAAAAAAAATGCTGCAGAAATCTTAAAAGCAAGTGGAGGTGCCAAAAAGACTCACAATTCTGGTAAAGAGACAAAAGATTTTAAAAGGGCTTCGAAACAGTTTGGAGAAATGCGTGTGGGACAGAAAAGGTAATGATTTCGAAATTTACTTCTTATTATAAAAACTTACGATACATTTTTGACAAAATAACTAATATTGCTACTTACGTAGGTACTTACATATTATATTGTCAACCAATTTCGTCAAATTAAAAGATCGGGCTATATATTTGGCTGTATATCGCCAAATACTGCGATATATTACCAATTGAGAAAACGATCTTGCGCACGTCCCAATACTGTAATAAGGATGATAGCATTTGGCGATATTTCTTGAATTCGCGATTTCTTTTCGTTTGGCGAAATTGGTGGATGGTATAGTACGTAAGTACCATATAGTTATTCAACTGATTCTTTCATAAAGGATTTTTTCCTGGTTTCTTTTTGGTAACCTAAGTATACTTGATTATTTAGCCATACATATGTATAAAATGTTAAATAAATGTAAAAAAAAATGTTTATTTAACTTAAACCCACTTTAAAATTTCATTTAAATAGCAAATAGAAATTGAGTTCTCGTCGAATTTGCTGCCGATTAATTATTTTTATGAACAATTTAATCTAGTAATGACGTGATAAGCTGTTCAATCCTGTTTACTTGGCCGGGACTTGGCGATTTATCGTCAAATGCTGTTACTAAATACAAGCATAATCTCGCCAACTGCAATAATTTTCTTTCATTCTTCACACGATTTTATTAATATTAGTATGTTACTTTTATTTGTGCGTTCTTTGTTTATCGTTGCTAAAAATTAAAAATTGGTGATTTAAGCTCGACTGAACGAATTTAATTTTTATTAAACTCCAGACTCTCTTTTATTATAACCAACAGTTTACTTTTTATAGAACATAAGTACTATCGTAACAATGCTCACCAAGTTGGCACATGTGTCGTACGCGTGGAATTGGCAGCCATGTTCTTCGTTTCATATCGCCAATACGGTTGTGATAATATGTAAGTACCGTTTTTATTAAACTGCAGATGAATCATAATTTTTAAAGTATTTCATTTTAAACAAAGTAAAACATAAAATTTTTTTTCGAAATTTTGAAACCTATCCAGGAGCAATAGTATTTAAATTTCCATTTTGAATGTTTATAAATTGAATCAAATATTTGTGAAATTGTGGGATATTCAAATTTACGGATATTAATTCTAGATTTATTTTGTATTAATAAATAACACAAAATATTTTGGAATATACGTATTAACCGTTGACTAATTTTGTTTAAAAAAAAAAGACATCAGCAATTTAAAAAATGTCGCCAAATGCTGTCACGCGGGCAGCAACGGTTTCCACTATTGGCTGTATGTCGTGGCATTTGGCGATCTCTTTTGATTTGACGAAATTGGTCGATAGTATGATATACAAGTATTAGTATTTTTGGGGTACTTACGTTTCATCGCAACCAGTGGCATAACGTAGACGACCGCATCGTGGGGGAGGGGGAGGGGTACAGGATTCTAGAGGTCCAAATGCCTGATTGGTGTAGTTTGATTGCCTTAAAAGCTTGATTGGTGTAGATTGCCTTAGTAAGATCCAGCTTGGGGCCCAAAACCTGACTCTGGAGGGGGGGGGGGCTAATATTCTCCGTTACGCCACTGATCGCAACCGTATTGATGACATTTCATCAAACGAAGCACATGGTTGTCAATTCTGCATGTACGACACATGCGAAATCTGGATTATCAACTTGGCGAGTTATCTTGAACTTTGGCATTGTTGCGATTGTATGTAAATACCATATTTTTCATTGAATTTAATTTATTCTGAAATTTTCCAGATGTGCTATGGGAGAATTTACACCCGAGAGTGAATCACAACCTCGATCTGTAATTGTTCGAGGCCATAATCTAACGTATGCAGAATTACAAAAATCATTCGATGAGGTTGGCGATATTTGGAAAATCAGAGTAGATCAAGATAACCAAAGTGCTATAGTCACATTCAAAGATTTTAAGAGTGCTTGCTTAGCTGTAGATACTTTTCATGGGAAATTCGTAGAAGGAAAGCAATTCAGCGTGGATTTGATGAAAAAGAGGAATACGACTTGGACAGAAATATCAACAGCAGATGCTAAGAACAAGAAACATAAATACGATAGTAGAGGACGAGATAAGTGCACTGTTCACGTATCATACAATGGGAAACTTACTATGCAAGATATGAGAAGTATCTTTAATAATGTAGGTAAAATTGAAAAGATATACATTTCTTCCTTGAACCATACTTCGACATCTACAAACCCATTCGCGTTTGTTACATTCGAATATGAAGACGAAGCTAGGAGGGCAGTGGACGAAAAACATGGCACAGTTTTTAATGGTATTCTTTTAAAAGTTTCACCACAAAAAGTCGTTTTTAATGATTCTTCAGTATGTCAAAATTTGCCTCAAGAAAAAGATTCAAGGGGTATAGTATCATTTGATTATGAAGCGTTTTGATCCCGTGTTGTACATGTTTTCAGAGGAAAAATATACAGTGTTTTCAAATATTAAATCTTTTATTAAATTTATTCAAAAAGATTCCTTTTTGAGTCATATACGGAAAAAAAAAAAAGGAAAGAAAATGACGAGCAAAGAATTAAAAAAAATACAAGTAACAAAACTTACTTGTTGGATATTACTTAAATTTACATAAAAAAAATAGAGATATATTTATAAATATGAATTCTAAAATTAATTGTTTATTAAAAGTGCCCTTTTATTTACTTTCTCGTAAATCTTCAAGATTATGAATTTTGGAAAATGAATAGAAATTAAAGACCGCATTATTTATAATTTTTGTATAGTCTTCATATATATTTTTAACTAGGAGTTGTGTTAAGCATTTGTAATATGCAAAATTGAAGAGATATTTTCACCTGATAAAAACAAGAAGCCTTAAGGTAAATCAATGAATCACATTTTAAATATAAAATAATCGAAAATTATTTTTATTTATAGAAAAATTTAAGAAAACAGAATTGTAATCTGTTTATATTTTTCTATTTTAAAATAACAAATATAGATCAAATAATTTTCATCCTTTAAAATCCTTTACCCACAAGATAAACAGATTAACTACTTAATCATGCAAAAAAATGCTTTATATTAATAATTAAAACTCGAATCATATAACATATATATATTTTATATGTTACTAGGTAAAATCTGCAGATGCAATACATTATATTTTTTATACACACTAATGTTAAAAATTATGAGAATTTTCTGATTTGGTCGATTATCTCTAGAAATATTTGACAGATTTTAATGAAATTATGTATATACATAGAACTGATATAATGAAAAAAAAAATAACCCTTCAACAGAGTTATCATACACACGCATAAACGTGCACAACACTCCGCGGAACGGAAAGTATGAAACAGTAGTTGTAGAATAGAACGAAAAAAAAAAAAAGGAATTAATAGGGGATATGGCACCCTGTTACAAATATTCAGGTCTCGCACCATGATTTTGTTCTGGAAATAAAAGAGTTTATTTGGCAATTAATTTCACTTTTTCAACATCTCTGCTTTCAGGCCATAGACGGATCACTAAAGAGGATTTCAAGTTGCAATTGCCATATCAACCCAGACATGCTCTATAAAGTTGACGTGTAGAGATTTGGCTGTCCAATCCATCCGGCGAATGTTCTTACTATCCAGAAATTCGTTGACCAAATGAGCTCTATGCGGCTTTGCTTTGTCATCCAATAAAATGAAATCAAGGCCAACTGCAGCCCTGAAAAGGCGAACATAGACCTCACAGCAGTCTCAAAGTGCCTTTTTTAAAGATATGGAGGCGTGTACGGTCAACAAACGTGATGCTTGCCCAGACCATCAAGCCTCCACTGCCATAGTCATCGATTTCTTGGACATTGGTCATCAGTTTGTAGGTCCCTGGCTCTGTCCATTTGAAAGTATTGCGAGAATCACTGGATAGGCTGAACCAGAACGGTCACCCATTGATCCGTGCTTCAATCTCTATCTCTGCACCATTTTAAACTGACTCGCCTGTTCTCAGAACTGAGCAGAACGCAAACAAGTCTTATTATAAGTAACCCTTTCTCATGAAATCTTCTGGAAAGAGTTTTCCTGAAAACTCGGGTTCCAGTGACCTCAAACAACTCACGACAAAGCCGAGAAGCCGTAACATCCCTTTTGCGCCTCGCTATGATGGACGAATGGTGATCTTCTTTCTTCGTCGTCGCTCTTGGACGATCTTACCCAAGCTTTCTCTCGACGGATACGATATTTTGAATCTCTTTCCATAAGCTGGGCATGACTGTGCGTGTTAAATCGAATTATCAACACATTTGGATTTGGGACAGGCTTGCTTCTAGCCTATCCACAATTTGCCACCTCATTCAATGATCTAAATGTTGGTGGTTACTTATTCTTACTATTTGAATTTCAATTCAAGTGATTACTGCCAAAAAAAAAAACATCAAGAAATTCGGTGAGGTATATCAGTGAACGAAATGCGGATTTTAACACGCTTGCTTATAAACCCTGTTTTTTTATTAGCTTCCCCCCTCCCACACGTACAAGCTTTTGTATTCGACACATAAGACATGCATCTTTATTTCGAAGCAGTATTTTTACATTTTGCTCAAATCTTTTCATAAAATTCGACAAAATATGCAAATTTTCTTAATTTTGATTACCAGTGTGTATCTGAGTTGATAATTGGAAATGAATTTTAAAGCGAAAAGAAAAAATATTATTAAATCATTTTTCTCCTCTTTTCGTTCCTGGAGCTAATTAATTTGGAAGAAAGCTTTTTATATACGGGCTATCCCGAAACTCAACGTCATCGGGCACAGGATGAAGGTAGGAGGGGGACATATCAATTCTAATGGGGAAAAAAACTTCCATATCTTGGTTAAGTGATTATTGACATATTTTTGAACTTGTGGAAAATTTTGACTGACACCATCCTATCATTAAGTCTGTTGGCCACAAATTTAACAATTCTACAGTAGTTTTTTTTTCACTAACGAGATCTTACTTAGCCTTGTTATTAACCATAGTCACAAGTCAGTCAAAAAATTTTGCAAGTTTAGTTAAAATTAACATTATTTGAGTCGCAGTTTGAGAAAAAGATGTCATCTAACTTTTTTATTCTCCGTATAAAGAAAAACCTTGCTTACTACCCTTGACAAGTTCTTCAAAAGATGGCCTATTTAGTTAAGATTCCAAAATGGTACAACACTTGTTATTTTCTATCCATAACAATCATAACGACTTTTTTAATTTTCAAAACATCTTCATTTTAAAAACACCGCTGTTGATATACTCTCCATAGTACCTCATTAGGTACTGTGACTACCAATTCCACAATTTTACAATGATTTTTTTCAGTGCAATTACAGTTTTTTTACAGTCAGTGCAGTTTTTACAGTTAATCAGTTTCAGTTGTTATTTCAGTAATTTTACAATTGCAGCGGTGCTGCTTTGCTTGGGATAAGAAGTAGGCGAGATAAAACTACTCTTGCTAGGCTTCACAGTGGACATATTCGAGCTCAACGGCATGTGGCAGGTCTTAATGTTTACCCTTCTTGTCCGAAATGCAATATGAGCCAAGCCGCTCCTACCCACATCTTGGCTTGTATTGGTTGCCATAAGAGCCAGCTGCACTCAAGTCCAGCTACAGTTCTTCATTGTTTAATAACTCACGGGTTCATGGATTTGATCTAGATTTTTCTGTCAGTCAAGTGGGATAAGAAACAACAACAACAACATAATTACAGTGATCATAATGAATTTCATCTTATTTATGTATAGATTTTTAAATCGTAATTCTGCTTAGCTCATGTCACAACTTACTAGCCTTAATGTAAAGATAAATAACAAAATAATCTCATTTCAGATTTTTAAGTTTAACCCTTCTTTGCATAAATTTTTGTTTTTTTGTGAAATTTATCAGGGTAATATAGTTCATGCTATAGAATAAAGAAAAAAATGTTTCAAAAATCCTTGCATAAATATATAATGTAAAATAATTAAAAAAACAATATGATGGAAATATTCATCATCATGCAAATTTACATGTAAAGTTCAGTACAAAAAAAAAAAAAATAATAATTTTTATTCCTGATAATAATTAAACAATTGTTATTATTATTCTAATTTCATCTCTATCGCGATATACGTCGTCAGAATTTTCGTCATCAAAGCAATCTTCTGATAGCCAACCGTCTTCTAACTGGTCCAAGTAATCTTCAATGTCCCTCTCTTCTAAATTTCTCTACAAAGAAAACAAAGAAAACATATAAATAAAAAAAGATTTTCATCATACATTAGAAATGGAACAACTGCATAATAACGTAAATTTCTGTCATATGGTTTTGGGAAGATTATTTGGTATATTCGATATTTTTTATTACTTTACAAATGCTACACACTACAAATAGTACCTATACCATTAGTGCTCGTGCTTTCCAATATTTTTCGACAATACAATTAAAACTTTTTAGTGCAGGGCACATGGCCAAATGTTCAGTGGTCAGGGTATTCCATATAAACTGCACAGAAAATAACAGAAACACTAAGAAAACAAACCTTTTCCCCACTCATTATCGGTTTTATTAGCAAAAAAATCTTAGAGATTAGTTATAAAAAAGTATTTCAGAAATTGCACGTTTCTTCCAGCCACAATAAACAGCGGAATGACAAGTTCAAAACCGCTGTAATGATAGTGACATTTGATTTTTTTTGACAGCTACGTTCTTTATTACACAATAGTCATGAAAAAAGTTGCCAGCAACGACCAATTTACAGTATAACTGTTTTGAGAACAATTTTTTTTCACTAAATGTTACGATGGAAATTTCCATCACCATGCAAAGACGGGTAAAGAATTCTATATATATAAAATGATCTGTACTTGAACAATAGGCAGTTGGAGTTTTGTATAGTTGTAGCGAGAAATTCATCGAAACTGTGTTGATGATCTAAGTAGCATATACATGGATTAAGTAAGCTTTTCAAGTCGTTCTCAACACAACAAACAGATGCAAAAAGTTCTTGATCTTCTGCATTGTGACTTAATAAAAGTACCAGCTTTAAATCTGAATAAGGTTCCCAAGGCTTTAAGCAACCTTGACAATGCAACTTCGAACTAAACCCCTCCAGCTGCGCCTTGCATCATCACTATCAGAAATGCGTCATTCAAAAACCTTTTTACTACTCCTTCTTTCTATACATTGTCCATTTTCGATAAAAGGAAGATACAGTAATCTGAAGTATTCGTATGGTTGGCGACAGAAGATTAGCCAACTTACCTACGCGGAGAATACAAAGGGGGGGGGGGGAGAATCGTCGTTTCTTTATCTGTAAGGGTATTCCAAATTTACTAGGCTTTTTCTTGTTGGTTTTGAAGATGTGTTCGTTCTTGAAATGAGTTCCTTAAACAACAGTACACAATCACAATCTTCATTATCATAAACTTATTTATTTAATTAACGTTTTAATTAGCCTCATCTATGTAATTTATTTCTATTTCAAATCAACTTAAGATTTTCGAATTATGTTTATCTTTTTTTAATACATGGTTGCTTCTGTAGTGTTGGATGTTAGCTTTAGAATTGCATTCACTGAACAGATTAAAATGATAATTTCATATCGGTCTGCGAAAATCGAGGATTATTTTTAAAAGTTGAAATAAAAGTAAAATTAACACTAAATTTATTTAGCAATATCCCCCCCCCCTCCTGCTTCCCTTAGAAATTCAAATCTTTCAAGATTGGAAAGACTTGAACAAGCACTTTTAATACAGACAGTTTATTTAATTTTTATCGTTGTCTATTAAAAGAACAATTATAAGTAGTAAATACACCACAGTAAATAAAAGAGAAACAATTTATGACCCAGTACCTTTGATCCTCGGACCGGAGCCAGTTAACGTCCTGGGGGTTGGCGGACATTGTTTTGAAGAGCTTATGGTTCTTGATCTTAAGTAATTAGTACATCCTTTGCTTTGTGAGCAGAATTTTATTATTTTTTTTCTCCATCAATTTACTATCTATCACGGGTATGTAACTTATGGGACAAAATTGCTGAAAAAAAGATTTCTTATATATATAAAAAACAAATATCTCCCTTAAAAACTATTAGTGATAATACAACTCATTTATTTAAAATTTAAATAATAAAGAATAGATAATTAATTAATCGGTTTAAAAAGTATTATTTTTTAAAAATTTAAACAATAAATAATGGTTGCGCTAAGGACATTCATATGTATTGTTTGATGGGTTTTAAATATATCTTACAAATCTCAAAAAGTGCGATAAAAATTCTTCAGTAACTTGTCAAAAGCTGTTTTGAGGCGCATATAGAAAAATGTAGAAGCTTTCGCCGAAGCGAAAAGAAATTGATAGTATTGTAAGTAATATGCAACACAGACAGTGCGAAAAAAGGGTAAACACGAAATATATGTAAATTGTTTTCCTAAAACAATCATAAAATCTTAACTGGATGAAGTATTTTTGCAAAATAAATAACAGTTATTTAATAGAGTTACATAAGAATTTATTTTAAGGATGTTTTAGCCTTGAGAAAAACAAGATTCTGATTCCAGACACATTTTCTTACAACAAAATGTCTAAAATAAAATTTTTTTTTTGTTATTTGTTTGTTGTCATAATTTGGCTTTAAATTTAAAAATATTTTTTTTATGCAGGAAATTATAAATCTTCTTATATATACCATTAAATTTTAAGAAATAAAACATTGAAAATATTTTTATTGGAAAAAATAAACGGATTCATAGAAAAATTCAGTAATGTTACAAAAAATACAATTTTTCATATGTTACTGAAGTCAGAATAGAGTATTAACTCTAGAAAACTTTTTCAAAGTATTCAGAATATGAATCTTTATCTTTATCATAATTTGAATACAGTCTTGTTCTAGAAATCAATTTGACCTAGAAGGGAGAAAAATAATAGCATTTAGTTTCATAGAAGAGCAATAGATGTCAGTACGAGTTAACCTGTATTCATCTCTAAAATAAAGAAAATATATATAACTATTGTGCTGCCATCTATTGAAACTATAAAAATTTAAAAACAATTGTTTAATTTCTTTTCGTTCATACACATACGAATGCGGAAGGCACGCATTGTATTTGTGTTAAAATATATTTATAATTTGAAGGAATTTGTTATAAAAAAGTTGTACCAGTTGATTTTTTTGAAAATGAATTATTATTTAGAAAGGTTAACACAATTTTTATAAAATAGAACCTCTCATTTCAATTCACATAGGTCTTCTAAAACCGTACACACAATGTTTAAAAATTAAATTTAAATTCAAGTAAAATTTTTTTGAATAAATTTTACAAAAAAAAATTTAGTCTAATAATACTGGTAAAATTACAAAAAGAAAAAAAAAATTAAAATATGTAGGGCATTTTATTTTCCAATTAAATCCGTAAAAGATTTTTTTCTTGAGGGGGAATTTCCAAAATGACGAAATTTTTAAGTAGAATTACTTAAACAGAGATCCAGTAGAGAGGTGGTGGCCACATATCTCATACTCACAGTGCATAAAATACCCACAGTCCAGTTTTTTAAAATTAAATTGAATGGTTTATTATGTCGCACTTTAAATCAACAAAATGCTATGTTGCTACCTTGTCATTTTGAACAACGGGGAAGTGACGAGGACGACATTTAAGTTGATTTCTTGTTTTTAAAAATTACAAATTTCGCTAACGTTTCATTTGGATGGGATCTCAAGTTTTAAATGAATTGTATTAATTAAAATTTCAATTAGATGATAAAAACATTACCTGATATCTAATTATCTTAATTTTCACGCCACAAAACCTGATTGGAATTCACGTGTCTCACATATCCTATTACTCATTGTAACCTTGTTTTGGCAGATTCTGAATTGAACTTGTAATTCGAATTTTACATTACCAGAGCCACGATACTTGGTCTTAACCACTTGGCAATTGCAGCTATTAAAATCATTCAAAAAGATGCTTTTCAAATTTTTTCAACTCGTTGCACCCTTTTTGAACTAATGTCACTCTGTCCTAAGTTAAAAATATAAATAATAGTAATATATATATATAATATATATATATATATATTCCGCAGCTGGAAGCGGTAGTATACAGTGGCGTAACGTATACACCCGCGAGGGGGGGATGGAAGGACTCTAGGAGACCCGAAGCCTGATGTTATGGTTTTGTAATGCTTTGTAAGATCTGGCTTGGGGAACCAAATCTTACTTTGTAGGGGGAGGGGCCCTAATATTCCCCGTCACGCCACTGATAGTGTATGGTTTGATATCATTGCTGTAAGCTCTTACATTCACTAAGTCGTAGTGGCTGCGATTGTCAAGTGATCATGTTCGAGGGCTCATGACCACTGTTATTTCTTCCATTTCCTTCTTTCTTACTCAGAATTAAGAAATCCGTTACCATTAACCCTTGTTTGGCTTCAGAGTGTGGCGTAAGCTAAAAACGAATAAAATATTACTGCTTTGGTATGATTGAGCCTTTTTTGATACAAAACGGGATTTAGGTCCCGGAACTTCAAAAATTTGAATCACTACCAGTTGAGGGTTGTTCCTAAGCTAACTAAACACACAAATTTCTCATCACCACAATCTTCAAATAAAGTTTGATAATGATGGCTATTGTGTGTTTAATAAAACCCTTACCTCAGTGGCATAGCGCGGGGGGGGGTGTAGAGGGGGCATGGCCCCGGGCGGTATACGAAAAGGGGCGGTGACAAGCACCACGTTATTTAAATTTAAAAAAAAATATTTAAAACTCCAAATCGAGCCCGCACTGACACAAGCCAAGCAGGACTGAGCGGGTGTGACTCGGCTTCTGGCAACCGGTACTGTGTGAAGTCAATGATGCTCAAAATTTTTTGCAAGCAGAGGAACTAAATATCCATCAATGTGCTAAGAAAATACGTGCTTTACTGATATTACGTAGAAGCAAAACGAGAGGAATTCGTGGATGACGCTTTTTAATATATGCTAAGAGTTTATGTGTGAAAAGAACTTGAAATATCTTTTGAACCTCCAAGAGGAAGCATATCGTTGGCAACAGAAGTATGTTCAGTTATCGTACGAAGATGTGACTCGAGGCGAACAATGTTTTCTTCAATAAATAGAAAACAATTCGAGAAAAAATTCCAACAGTTGCAGAATTTAGCGCAAAAAATATGCCTTTTTAAGGCCTGAAGTGATGTTGAGCATGGACGAACTTAATTTAGATCAAGTTCCTCAAGACATTAATTAAGAAGAATTTCAACTTGAGCGCGTACGTCTACAAGCTTTCCCAGCTGCAACAGACCCAGGCTGTAAAAAAGAACTTATTAGGTCTGGCTCTCTGGGTTTATTAAAATATATTATTGAGTTCAAACTTGAAGGTGGCTAACCAATTAATTGTCATAATGTTGAGAATTTTTTTAACATCTGCCATCAGTTGCTAGAGAAGCTTCTCTAAGCTAAAATTAATCAAAGATTATCTCAGATCGACTAAGCCCATGTTAAGGGTAACATGTTTAGCTATTCTGCAATTGAAGATGACATACATATTGATATTGACACTTGTATAAAAGATTTTGCTTTGAAAAAAAAAAAACACGAAACGTGCATTTTTAATCAATAAAAAAATTTAAAGCTGCTTTTCTTTACTTTTACTAATTTTGTGTAGAAATTAGAAGTAACTGCCAGCTAAAAAACCTTCTGCACCATTCGACCATGGTTTCCCGCTGTGTAGAGGACGCCGATGCGCGTTAAATCTATCGAGGCTTAGTTCGCTCCTGTTGGTGTGGGGTGGTAGCAAGGAAGGTGCCAGCTTAAATGTCGTTCTCGCCACCTAACCGAGGTAAAATTTATGAGGTCCATTGCCAGTATCCCATGTGTTGCTGAGTAGTGAGACGTCAGTACTCTCTCTCTCTTGATTGTAGTTCGATATTATGTTACCGTTGTCAATACTACTCCCATTTTATTTAAGTTTAATTCAAGACTTTTTTTTGTCTCGAAAAAGTTAAAAGGAATCAGATTCTTAATATTCAACTGTCCACAACACACTTTTTGGTGAATGAGAGTTTTTACTTACGTTGCATTTTAAAGCAACGTGAGGGCTATTGGCAACATATCCTGTAATTTTGAGCCACGGTTAAGTGATGACAGTGATACCTGAACTGGCATCTCATCGCCAAACTACCCTAGCATGCGAATAGGAAGGACTTTGAGGCCCGACAAATTTAACATGTATCAGCCCCTTCTGCACGGTGGGTTTTCAGTGGCACTAGAGCTCAAATTCATGACATGTGGGCCATAAGCTTGTGACCATGACTTTTAGGCTACCACGCAGGGACGTCTTAAGACTTCTTGAGGCTCTGGACCCCTATGCAAAAGTAAGCTCTAGCCCCTACACAAATGCAGGCCCCACCTATGACCCTTCAATGTAGACAGTACATAGCATACGTTGCCAAATACTCGTTGCCAATAACCTGAAACAAATAAATGTGTTTGATTTACAAGGGCACAAACCTGCTCGACCAACTGCCGTTTTTTGATGAGTAATGGCGGTATATGGTGGTAGGCCTAGGCATATACAAGGACGACGGTCATCGCATGTAGTCAGTTGACGACATATCATCCGGAAAATAATATAACATTATTCGAATTGTAATCTTATTAAGGCTGAATCGAGAACGAGACAAAGCCCCATTGTGACCGAGGCCCTGGGTGCGGGCCCGGTTGGCCCATGCTTTAAGACGTCCCTGCTATCGTGGCTCTCAGACTTTGGGAAGAGCTGTGGTTGAAACAACCTTAGCCTGTTTCAAGCAGGGGACTCATAGAGACATTTCTGGAATAAGACTTGTGGTCACTCTAGACCAGTAGTGAAGACCACGGACTCATGGCTGGAGTGTCATGAATTCGTGCCTAGCACCGCTGAAAACCGGCCTTGTGGAGGGGCTGATGCTTGTTGAATCTGTCGCAGCTTAAAGTTCTTTCGTTAGTATGGTGTGGTAAGTTGGAGGGTTGAGTCATCAGATCAGGTGTCGTTCTTGTCATTTGACTGGAGCCCAAAATTGCCCCTAATCTCATGCTACTTTTGTGGTTGAGTGAGTGAATAGTAACGTCGCACACACTATTCAGCTACTCGAGGGCTTTTGGTGATGGACCGCGTAATTTGGAACCATGGTCAATTGACGAGGAAGACATCTGAGCTGGCAACCCCTCTTCTAGCTTCCGCACCAGACCAAAGGGGGAAAATTGGGCTTCACCGTATTTAACATGCATCGGGTTTCTCTGCACGATGAATCTTCAGCGGTACCAGGCTCGAACTCATGACATGCCAGCCACGAGTCCGTTACCTTGACCACTGGGTTACCGCGGCACGGTGCCGCTTTAGAGGGCAACATTTAAAAACTCTCACTTATGCATTGAGTAAAATTTCTTGCCAAATGGGAGTTTCAGAAAAAAAAAAATGTGATTTTTCTAGATCATAATCACATTTCACAAAATCACTCAACTCCGTAGAATTACTGAATGAATGGGAGAAATGTTTCTTTGAAATTGGATGTGATATTTTTGCATTATAATTAGTCATCCTTCAGTAAGGTAAGTTTTGAAAAAAAATTTTTGTGACTTTGTTTATTCCTATAAAATTGATTTTAATAAAATTAGAAACATCTTGCATTGAAAAAAGTTGATGAATTAAGATTAGTTGGGAAAACATTGAAAGAAATTCCAAATGCATCAATGCTCTTTTCGTTAAGGGTTTCACACACAAAAAGAAATCCTTGAATTTCTTAACCAAGCAAATTCGATTTTCAATAATTTATGGATCTTCATGAATGGTTGTCTTAAAAGGTTAAAAAAATGCCTCAATTAAAATGTTCTAATTTATTGCTGATTTTTCAAATATTCTAGACATCTTTGTTAGGTTTTTGTAAGTCTTGTTTTTAAGCTTTTTCTTTTTAAATTTTAATACTTTTCTCAGCCAATTCTCTGAAGAGATTTTCTTAAACTTCCATGATTTTCGGAACTAGGCGGGAATGAAACTTTGGAATATATAATGATTATAATTCATTTCTGAAACATCTTCAGAGAATCTCTGGAGAAAAAAATACTTCTAATCATTTTTGACCATTTAAAAATTTAACACTCTAAAAAAAACTTGAATATTAAATATTTAACAGTTATCGTTATTGTTTAGAAATCTGCTTAAATGTAACATTAATCAACTCTCCACATAATATTTTAGCAAATTTTTTCTAAATTACTTTTTGCGATTTTGCAAATGATCTAAACATTAACAGAAAATTAGACATTATACTCGATTTTGTACGTTGTTATACAGCTCGAAATTTGGATCCTAATTTAGAGCATATCTTTTTTTCCCGCTAACTGGATGACTTATTGTCATTTTGAACAAAAGTCTTTGGCAACTAACTGTTGAACTTGGCAAGGGTGTTTATTTTTTCCACCAACCTGTCTGTTATCAACCGTGCTGGGCACGCGTTAGACGGCTGGAACGATAAGGAATGCCGATTCGGATCAATCGTTAATCGCTTTTATTCCCGTCATTTTGATTCTTGCGATTTGCAAAGAAGAGATCTCTGCAAGTTCAATATAAAAAAATAGCCCTCGCTTTGCTTAAGAGTGCGAAATTATTAAAAATAAATTAATAAAAAAATGGCGAAATTTCCTACAACCTTTTTGAAACGTCAAAGATAGGAACTAAAGATCTTCACACTGTCCTTCCTTTAGAAGTCGAAAGGTTCTATTAATACTCCATTTTAACAGGCAAAATTATGTATCACTTTTAGCATTGCAATACAAGAAACAAAATTTGTGTACCATGCACACGCAGGAAAAAGGAATAGATTCAAAAGGAAACAAGTATAGTAAACATAAAATGTTCTTTATAAAGTAAAGGTAAAATGTAAGAATATTAGATTTATTTTATATCAGTTACGACACTCAACACTCTTATCCATTCTTTTTTATAGCTATAAGTCAAGCAACCTTAATTTGAAAGCAGAAAAATAGACTATCATGTTTGAAACACTGAAAGAGTTTTTAAGTTTTTGCACAAATTTATAATAGCACTCTAATTTCTATTTACTTTTCATATATAAATACCTTAACTTTGTTTCATTTATTGACTGTACTTGAGTACTATATATTGGCGACATTGAATAAAAGCGTCCCAATTCTAAAAAACTGAATACGCTGACGGGAATATGCCAAAAAATATACTATGTAAAAATAAATAATGAATAATAAAAGGAAAAGAATACCTAATATTTATTATTTTATTGTTGATTTATTGAAAATAATAAAACTAAAGCATTATTAAGAATTCAGTAAGTTCTAGATTCGCATTTTAGTATTAGTTTGCCATAATCAACGAATGGTTACGCTTGGAATGGCGGCAAGCGGAGAAATATGAAACGAAGCACATGGTTGGCTTTTGACACGTGTGAAATCAGTTTTGCCAATTTGGTGAGTTGTCTTGAAAGTTGGCTTGGTTGCGATAGTACAACAGTATGTACAAGTAAGACTAACAATTAGAAAGGAAAACTCATAGAAAGCTAGAAATGTTACAATAAGTCAGCGCTACTTTAATATTTTGATCTATGTAACTCAAAATTGTAATTAAATGATATATGGTGACTTGGTATATTTTATTACAGGTACATTAAGTTATTCCTTGGTGTGATTCAGAAGTATCAGAATATTTAAGGATGCTTTTCAGGTAGGTACTTAAATTTAGTGTGTATAACGTTAAGTTTTATGCCTGCTGGAGGGCGTACTTGGTTTGTGTGCCCAAGTTTAAGGGTTTGATCCTGTCTCTAGTCGATGGGTTTTCATGATGCAAAAACAGACAGCGTTCCTGCTATATGATTACGAGGCATGTTAAAGATCCTTAGAGTGCCTGTTTAGCTTAGATGCTCTCAGCAAAATTAAATTCTTTTTTCAATTTGGCATCGTCAGAGCTCAGATGCTTCCCTCTGGGGAGAAAAGTGGGCGTCAAAATTTCATTGTGGCAATTAATATTCACCTATATGGTGTCATACTGTGGCCGCGGTAGCCTAGTGTTCAAAGTATCGGATCGTAGCTGGCGTGTCATGAGTTCAAGACCAGTACCACTAAAGACCCACCGTGTAGGGGCACGATGTACTTTAAATATGTCGAGGCTCAAAAGCCCTCCCATTGGTGTGGAAGCTAGGAGAGGGGTGCCAGCTCAGGTGTCGTCTTCGTCACTTGACCATGGTTCAAAATTACGAGGTCCGCCGCCAAAGCCCTCGAGTAACATTAGAGTGCGATGTTAATATTCACTCACTCCTGTGATTTGTGACACTTTAGATGAATCAATAAGTATATCAATGAAATTCTAGTTACATATATCCTACGTATTTTTATGCATGCTGTTTTTCTTGACATTGAAAACTTGGCTAAAACTTCATTAATATCTTTTTCTAAAAGAAATGATGTGATACATGTTATTTATTCAGTAATTATTACTCTGTAAACTTATGTTCTTTAAAACAAAATTCTTCTGAAAATAAATTTTTGAAAAATTTACCTCCTAATCTAGTTGGAAACTTTAAGATGTGTTTTACTCGAAATGTCCCCCCCCCCCTCAGAAAATGCTCAAATAAAGGCAGGGATTTCTGAAAAAGTTTTTAAAATAATTAACTGAATTTTTGTGCATGTTCTGTGTACTAGATTTGTTATGACTTTCAGATTTATCAATCACGGCATTATTACAAAATTTACCGTCCCTTTATATAAACATAACACTAGTTTTTTAAGCAATTTCATATGACTAAGATAAAGTGCTCTATTTATTTTGTAAAAATTCAAGTACTACTTATCCTAAAGGTCATTTCAAAAATGAATAGCAAAGTATCACATCAAAATTCATTTTTTCATAAAATTTGTATAGATTGGGGCCCTGTTTCTGTACTTTTTTTTATAAATTTTGACCAGTTTTGATCATTTTCTTAAATTTTAGCTTTTCTTTTCTTAATTTATTAAATTTAAAAATCACAAATATCCTCGTATCTCAGTTTTTTTAAACGCACTGTTGTAAATAGTCGGATACTTTAAATTGTATTTATAGCATCTACATTTCAAATTTTTTGGTTACAGTTATTCTCAATGGGTTTTCAGCGTAAAAGTATCCTTTGTCTTGCAGATGATAAATATTGCATCACACAAACACTTTAAATTTTTGTTACAGCTGTAAACTTGTCGCTTGAAAAATTGTTACTTATTTTTGTTAATTGAAATAATTACTTTTTTCATAAATTAAAATTTGTATGTACAGGCTTCGCTTGTTTTACACCGTTAATTCGTACCGTGCTATATTGAAACCGTGTTATGCGAGTCTTTTTATTTTAATTGTTATTTTATTTATTAAATTATGTATGTACATAATATAAATAAGGGTAATATATACAGTGTTGTATCGAAACTGTGTTATACGAAACTTTGAAACACTATAAATCAAAGTAATGTGTACCATGCTATATGAAAATTAATTTTTAAGGTGTGAAATCTTATAGCTGAAAATTCGTTCCAATAAAACATGCAAATAAAGAAAGTTAATTTCAATTTTTTAAAATAAAAAACGAAAAATATGAAATACAAATGTTAAAAATGCTTCAAAAATGTATTAAAAAAAGTTATCATAAAATAAACAGAAAGGGCTCGTATTGGATCACAAAATCAATTTTCATCACTCTCATCAGAAATTAAAGCTAATAAATTCCCCCCCTCAAAGTTGGTTGAAACTCCTCTTAACTAATTATTTCTCATTACAAGTTATCTGATGTAGTTGCACAATTACCTGTCTGTTTCGATCTTGCAATTTCAGAATTTCTCTATAAAAAGTTAAACAACTTAGCAAACCCCTTTTAAATTTTCCGATACATATTACTAAAGGGTCTTTTTCATTAAAATTTTTTTTGAGCCGTGTAATATTGAAACCGCGTCTTACAAGTACCCTGTTTTCGAGGGACGCCCACATGTAATTAAATACAGTAGAACGTCGTTTATCCGAATCAATTGGGACCGGACACCGTTCGGATATGCGATTGTTCGGATAACCGAAACCGAATGCGATCCATGGAGTGTATGAAACAGGACACTATACGAATATTAAAAATCATCACATGCTGGAAACGTGCTTGAAGACTAAACAAAATAGGTGATGTTGCAGTTTTACCTTTATTGTGGAAAATCAATTTACGCTGTAACCATTGTACACCTTCGTTTTTTTCGCTGCAAGGTCTCTGATTCTCTTCAGCAGCAGTAGTTAAGTAGGACAGCACTCTGATTGTTGTTCATACCATTTCATAGCTATCTCTGACGCAGAAAACGCGCCAGCATTTGATGGACCTTTTCTACTTTCGTTGTAATTGTCCGCATCTTCATCCGTTTCATCGTCGACAGGGTCAGATTCTTCTTGCACAGAAAAATCACAATCTCATCATCATTTAGCATTTTAAATCCAGTCTTCTGCATCTCATGGCATCCAGGTTTCTATATCAACAAAACTCAACAAAAGAGCACTTATAGACCCCCCTCACTTGGAAACTAATTGACCTAAAATTTCTCACAGATGTTTACCAAATCACACAACTGAAATTACCCAAATATCCCCCACCTTCGGTTTTCCCGTCACTTTTTGGCCTCATGCGAAACAACTGTTGATCATTGTACTGTTCGAAAACGTATCCGGACTTAGGTTCGGATATTTGACTCTCCGGATATTCAAGGTTCGAATAAATGACGTTCTACTGTAACGCGATACAAATGTATTAGGTATATTTTTTCATGTCTTTTTTCCCCTTTCAGATCCGTCGATGCGAGCCTATCTTACATCAACGCAAGCTTGCAAGAGTTGGACGAATCGCACATCTATAGAACTATCTTCGATACTCTTTCTACCACAGAACCATTTTTAAATTTTCCTGAAGAATTTGTTTTTTGCTGCGCTGTTGCAACCTATTTAAAATGCGGTTATGTTACTTACGAAATGGTTAATAAGTTTCTTCCTCCTATAATCCCAGTGATAATTTTAACAGTGGTTCTGGGATTTTATCACTTTTTCAATACTCTTCCGTGCTATTTAAGGATCATACAAGAAATAAGTTATTTAGTTCTATCGTTTACAATCTATAAAGGAAATGATATCTTTCAAATAAATGGTATAATCTTTACAGGATATAGTATATTTATTATACTAATCCTAGTACTATCTTTTTATTTAAAACCGTTCGCTTTTTTTGTTGATGTTTTAGTAGTTTTGTTTTTGATAACAGATACCTGCCGAGCAATATCCGAAAATTCATATATTTGGTCAATTATTTTTAGTACCACTGGTATACTTTTTGCGATCCTAGTATCGCAAGTTAAAAGGGATCTCTTAACTGCTGTACTAATTTTATATTGTTTTTTTGCTCTAAGTATTGTTTTTCTTTTATCTGAAGACCAAACCAAAATGTTTCCCTTATGTGCGGTATTGCTAGCTTATTTGTTTCTAAAACTATTTCAGATAGGCTTGCTCTCTCTCTATTTCGAGATGTTTAGTTGATTATTTTGTGCGATGCATCTTTAACATTTGTGTATGTGTATTTTGTTTATAATCTAATTAAATTATTTTCATGAAACGAATTCAATTTTTTGCAGAAATTTTTATGACTCAGCATCATGACAATTTAAACAGGATTGACGAGCAGGGACGTCTTAAGGCATGGGCCAACTGGGCCCGGGGCCTCGACTACAAGGGTTGGGCCTCGTCTCGTTCTCGACTCAGCCTTAATCAGATCATTAGATTCGAATAGTTTCAATGGTCAAATGTTTCTTTCGGGTTATACTTTCCAAAAAAATGGGAATTTCGGACGATATGCCAACTAGATACATCTGAGGACCGTCGTTCATGCGTAGGTCTTGGCCTACCCCCATACACTATTATGTATTTTTGCACATTTGACAACATTTAGATCTACATTTGCGTAGGAGTCCAGGGCAGAAATGAAGCTATCATCATATCTGCCGTATCAATGATATGGGGCCCTAACAAGTGTAAGCAAAAATCGTAAGATATTAAGTGGCCCTTAACAAGAACTTAAAGGTATTTTTGATACAGGGCCCTCTTGGAACTAACTACGCCAGTGGCCCAGGGCCTACTTTTGCGTAGGGGCCCAGGGCCTCAAGAAGTCTTAAGACGTCTGTTGACGAGTATCCTCGTCATGCTTAAAAAGTAGTGACCATTGGCTATTTAAATTGTTATTTTTGAAAAACACAAAGCATATTCTCAAATTTTAAGATGTTTAGAATATTTTGAGGACAGGCCGAAGGAAAACAAATAAAAATATGAAAAATTTAATATAAACTCAAGCGTCCTCATATGTACCGGCTGAAGCAGCGTATAAATTCGTAATTTATGTGCGTTGATAACGTTTTTTAAATCGGCAAAGTCAAAAGTCATAAAGTTGATTTATAATAAGGTTTCTTCAGGTTTGATCAGTCTTGAGACAAATGCGTGTCGCCGACCAGGCACTGAGCCCATTGATAGCTGTTGGCCCGAATCTACCTAGTTATAGAATGGTGTAAAAGCTAGTTGTCTGATGTTAGAATCATGTGCTGACATTAGAGAAATGGCCCAATGTCATCCAAAGAATTATTTTATTGGGGTGAGAAAGGCCTCGGTAAAAGGACTGCGATGAACCTTACACCACGTACTCCAGAACTTTCTTGGTGTCAAGATAGGTAGAATATATTTTTTTTAGTAAAGAAGGAAGTAAATCAGTATATGTTCCTCATATAATCAGTATATGAAGGAAATATATCATATGTTCAGTCCGAGAATTTTCGGTCACTAAAATTCCTAAATATCCATAAAAAACTTAGTCGGAAAGATCGTCGGCCTCGTGAACCCACAACCAAGCTAAATTACTTTATAACTCCATACAAATATTTGTAAAAAAAAAAATTTTACAGTTTTTTAAAGTATATCCATTTTTTTGATCCAATATTTTAACAGCGACACTTACTCTGGGAATGACAAGTATACTCGTCATCGCTCGATTTCCATGATCTACGGCTCAAAATGACAAGGTTACCTAGTTAAAATTTAACTCTTTACCATCACATCATAGTTATTTTCCACTTATTATATTAAGTTGTAGTTGCATAAAAATTAATTCGCTGTTAAAAATATTAAAGTGCGTAAAACAAGCATTCAGGGGTAAAAAATGATCTTCCGCAGAGCGAGACTATACAAATGAACAGTGGTAGGGAGAGTAGCTAATTGTGGATAGAAAAGAAACATAAAGGTAGAACTCATTACACTTAAAAGGTACGTTGCTCTGGTTGGTTTTGATTATCAATATATGATATATATTTCCGTATGAATATTTTCTTTTTTCAACTTCACGACCCGTCATAAATTTTGTGTATATATATAATATCTACACTCAAGAGAGCCGTGTAGAGGAGCTGATGCACGTTAAATTTGTCGGCACTCAAAGTCCTCCCTTCGGGGTGGTGTGGTAATTTGGAGATGGGGTGCTGCTCGGTTATCGTCCTCGTCACTGGACCGAGGTTTTAAAATTTCGAGGTCCGTTGCCAATATCCTCCGTGTTGCTTTTTGTGTGACGTTAATAAACACTCACTCTGAGAAGGAATGGAATAGTTGCATGATAAATTAAACTTGGCTTCTAAGTGAGTGAATGAGTATTAAAGTAGCACCGTTAAGCTACACGACGGCTTTTGGCGACGGACCTTGTAATTTAGAACCATGGTCACGTAAAGAGGACGACACCTGAGCTGGCAACCCCTCTCCTAACTACCACACCAACGAAAGGACGTTTGAGCTCTCGACAGTTTTAACGTGCATCGCTCCCATTCACGACGGGTTTTTAGTGGTACTGGGCTCAACTCAAGACATTCCTGCCATGATCCGATACCTTGACTACTTGGCTACCGTAGCCATTAACTTGGCTTCTATCTCCTCATAGGGTGTGCTGTGGATATTAGATTAGTGATCTTCCAATTAAGCTGAACAGAGATGAATTATAGAGTAGGACTGATGTGTGTTCTTTGTATACGCTGGTACTCTAGGTCGACGCATTGGTGTAGTGCACTGGCCTTTAAACTGTGTTCCACGGAACACTAGGGCTTCAGGAAGTATACCCAGGGGTTCCACAGGTCACAATATAAATTCTAAATGTATATATTAAATGGATTCACGTTCTCTATGAAATTTGTTTAATCATGTATCTAAAACTCATCCTGGTCATTAAAACTGAAAATTTCTTATCTATATACATAACTTCATTTATAATACACATTCTTAGCTTTTATCATAATATAATAATCAAATATTTTTTCCTTATATGTACTACCTGTTAGGTTGTTTACCATCCCAGGTTCCACGAAATATTTTTATAATCGTTAGTACAATTTTTGGCAAAACTAAATAGTTTTCTAATGGGGGAAAAATGCTTTTTTCATTTGTGGGGGTAAAATATCCGTAATGATTGAGATAGAACTCCTTATCGACATATCAACAGATCCGACGTTTAAATCTAAGAACAGCTCTTAAATTTTAGGTTGCAAGTTCACACAAAACATACAAGATTTCTCGCAAATCTATAAACATTTTAATGATATTTAGAGCAATGTATTTAAGTGGAAAATCATTTCTCAATGTGAATGTTTCTAAAACAAAATATGAAAGCAAATAATACGCAGAATACGAAATGCAACTGCTGATAATTTCAAGAGATCTACACTTCGACATTTTATGTAAAAAAAATGCTATCACATGTCTCGGTTACTAAATATATTGCGTGGGTTGGTGACATTTGAATCATAAATTAATGTTATAATAATGCGAGTACATTACATTAAAAACTACTTTAAAATTTAAAAACATGTACAATGCTTTTTAAAATTGTTAAATAAAGTACCTTTTAATATGTTGATCTACTTTAAATATTATTTTAAGGTATACAGTCACTCAAAGTGTTGGGACACTTGGCATGCATAACTGTAAAGCCATTTATAAAAATATTTATCACATAAAAACAAAAACAAAATGATTACAGAAATATTTTAACATTTCATGAGCAGTATGCAAGTAAAATTTTATTAGTATTATAGAATTATAATGTAATGTAATTTTTCAAATATAACTCAAAGACACACGAGTCAAAAAAGTATTGGGACACTTTCGAAATGAGAAATTTAACAAATACACAGTGCATCTATAGAATTTAATTTCACACCACTTGTTTAGACTAGAAGTTTAAGCAATAACGTTTCAATAGATAAGATTATTTATAGAAAAAATGGCTAGAAACAAAGATGCATCGGTTGGTGTACGAAATCTTGTAATAAGTCATTGGAAAGAAGGGCAATCAGCTCGCTGTACAGGAAAAATCTTGAAACTGAGTAAGCCTAATGTCTTTAACATCATTGACAGGTTCAAGAAAACTAATAGTGTTGAAAACAAGCAAAGATCAGGGAGTCTAAGAATATTTAATGAACGTGAAGAGAGGTGGATTGCGAAACAAGTACACATTAATCTAAGAACTAGTGCAGAAAAATGACTTTGCAATGTAAAGTTCGGAAATCAGTAAATACTGAAACTGTGTCAAAAACTTTAAGAAAACAAAAGTATCATGGCAGAGTACTTCAAAGAAAGCTTATAGCAGCAAAGCAAATAGACAAGCTAGGTTGGTATTTACTAAAATGTATATCAGGCAATCAACAGAACATTGGGAAAATGTAATTTTTGTTTATGAAAGCAAATATAACATTTTCGGATTGGATGGCAAGGCAAAAGTTTGGCGGAAATCAAATACAGCAATGCATGTCAAAAATTTACGGCCTACTGTCAAATATGGTGGGCGTAACCAAATTGTCTGGGGCTGCATGACAAGCTCTGGTGTCGGGAACTTACATTTTTTTTTGGATGTATAATGAATAAATGTCTATCTTGACATTCTCAAGCGAAATTTAAAGCAAAGTGCGAGCAAGCGGGGAATCTCGGGACATTTTAAATTGTACCAAGATAATGACTCAAAACATACTGCAGATATTTGCAAGTTATGTGTCCTGTACCCCTGTTCTAGTGTTATTAAGACTCCTGCACAAAGTCCAGACCTTAATCCCATTGAACATGTGTGGGGTTATTTGCAGCATAATCTATATGAGCACCAAATTTCTAACAAGCAGGATTTTAGAAATCATTTGGTTGAAGAGTGGACCAAAACCGATAAATCGTTTTGTGAAGAATTGATCCAATCCATGCCAAATAGACTTTGAGGGATCATAAAAAGCAAGGGCGGCCCAACAAGATATTAATTTCAAAGTTTGAATTGTTTTTCTTGATTTATTGGGAAAGTGTCCCGATACTTTTTTGAGCACATTTTTTAACTCGATTTCTTTTATTTTCAACTTAAACTATAATTGGATTAATGTATGAGTTTTGTTCAAATTATTATTTGCATTTACCAAAATAACATTTACTTCTCTTTTTTTTTTGGTTTCATTTGTATGTTTATGTAAAATATTATGATAAAAATCTATGAACTGGTAGTGTGTATCAATACTTTTTTGACAGACTGTATTCTTCAAAGTGTGTGTGGGAGAAGGGTTCACCCCCAAACAACTTACAGTTTTAAGGGTTCCGTGTATCGAATAAGTTTGAAGACCACTGGCGTAGTGTAGGGTGGGCAATTGTTTTGGGTCGAGGATCACATTCTGGAAGTGGAGGATACCTTTTTAAAATGATTTTATTAATTACTAAACTCTGCATTTCAAAAAAGTTATAAATTGTACATAAAAATCAATAAATATAAGTCAAATAAAATAGCTGCAATTTTTAAATTTATTTATTGTGCTCATTTCATATAATCTGTAGCTGCAAGCATAAATTAAATTTCAGAATCACTATAACGAGAAAAATGTATCGCATCGCATTTTTCTGCAATGTTTTTGAAATCAGGAATGACATAATTTGTTAACATTTTTTCTCATGACAACCTTTAAGGTAATGTCAGCCAACTTGCACATGTATTTACTTTTGTTGGTCCTTATGCAAGGAAAACCTTCTTATACAAATGTCGAAAAGCAAATATAGATAAATATATTTTCTCTATTAGGTATTTTTGTGTTGGCGGATTGCGAAAAAACTCTTTGTCTATCGTTATTTGCCCCTCCCTGACGTAATGCGTTTAAGAGTACTAGTTCCGATATATATTGATTGCGTTTCAATATTACTTCAAATTGATTTGGTTCTAAATTAAAAGACCCATCGCGCTGTCATTTTTATTGGTTCTATGAGGGACTTTTAAAAACAAAATATTATAAGAATTCATGGCCAATCGAAATTTGTCGCTAACAATTAATCATAAATTTAAAGCAATGCTATACACATTGAGACCTGTGAGTCGTGCCCATGGGCTTATAGGGGGTCCAACTTCGTATGTGTTTGTTACTGAAACATTTTTAGCTTTTCAATAAAAGTTTAATTAATTTAAGGGAAAATGGATTACGAGAATGTCGAAAACTAATTTTTGATTGATCATAATGTAATTCGATACTTTATTTCTTGATTTGTTTCTATCATGTATATTTAAATGTGAGTTATTAAAAACTTATATTTTTTTCTCATTCAATATAATTTTTACAAAAACTTAATTTATTTTTAACACAAAATAAAATTTAAAACGCTTAATTTAAAAGGTAAATAAATTTTGAGCATTTTTTCCCCCTGAAAGCCGCTTAGATGTATCGTTTTAGTCCGAATTTTTTCAATATACCAAAATAAATAAATGCCTTATCAGACGTAAAATTTTTGAATTATAAAAATATAAATTTTCCATCACACAATACACATAATTTTGAACCATGGTTTGAACAAAAGAATGGTTAAAGTTATGAGAAAATAAACTTTCCAAGGCTCTTCATTTTGTGTTGGCCACAAGTCCTTTTAATATAAAAAATATTAAGCAGTTTGTGTTAGACAGATATTATTACTGACACACACACACACACACACACACACACACACACACACACACACACACACACACACCACACACACACACACACACACACACACACACACACACACACACACACACACACACACACACACACGCATTGGACTAAAGTTTCTTTCCCGGGAACCCAGGTTACCGAGAAATCGAAAAATTCTTACTTTTTTTATTCCTGGGAATTATTCTGCGTTACCAGAAACGATAAGTGGCTGAAATAATTTACTTATATTAACTGTATTAGTAATCATTTTTATAATTAAATACATTTATTCAGAAAAAGGCTATTAAGTATTGTTAAATATTTTAATAGGGCCGTGGGTAGCCTAGTGGTTAGAGCACCGGACTCCAGACCGGAAGGCCTGGGTTCGATGCCCGATGCCACCAAATGCCCGCCGAGTACAAAACGGAGAACGTGCTCGTTAAATCTGTGGGTCCGAACGGTGTCGCCATCTATCGAGTTGCGTGAGCAAAATCGCACTGTCACCCTCTTGGGGGGCTCAAAGCTTAGGCTAACGACAGGCGTAAAATTCTAGCCCTTAACCGCAATGAATTTCGTGGACCTTGATCTGATGTTACTGTCGATCAGGTGGCATAAGCCACAACAACAAATATTTTAATTATTGTATAATTCTATTTTACTTTTTAAAATACAAAATAAGTAATAGTTATGATAATACAGCACCCAACTAATAGTTATTATATAAGTCAAAAGTTTATACATAAATTGTTTTGTTTTACTTTCTGTGTTACAGTTAATATCTTTATTTGGGATTTGGAGCAACAAAGGATATTATCCCTACTTTCTGTGTTATTATGATTGTTTTGTTTTTACTTTCTGTGTTATTATGATTGCCATAATAACACAGAATCAAAACTGTTTTTTTACACGTAACACTATTTATAAAAAATAAGGTATCATAAGGCTAATTTTTGAAAGAGAAGATAGGGTGCGACTGACGTCAAAGCGTATTTGTTTTGCCTCACCCTCACAGCTGCCCAAAAGATTTCTCGAAATGGTTGCTCAATGCATGCATGTGTGATAAGACCTTAAAATCTCTTATTGAGAAAAAATTCTCTGTTCTTTGCTTTGTGTGGTCATGGTATCTGAGTGGTCCCGATTACAAACTCATTGTTAAGTAAGGGTTTGAGACCTAGTACCACGGAAGACCCACCGTGTAGAGGAGTTAATGCACGTTATATCTATCAAAGGCGTTAAATCTCCCGTTTTCTTGCTGGGATCATTTGTACAGGGAAGGTGTCAGCTCAGGTGAAGACCTCGTCACTTGACCGAAGTTCAAAATTATGAGATCCATCACCTTGTCCTTATGTTACCTTAGAGAGCGACGAAAATTTGAATCAAATCTAAGAAAATGTTAATAAACAATCAATCAATCAACTATCGCTTTTCATCTAAAAATCTTAACTAAAAAAATCCATATCCGCACGGAGAAATTTAGTAAAACGCCGGTTTATTTATGCTTATTCAACAAATTACGCCCACAAAACTACACAGGAAGAGAAGACGAATCGGAAAACTTCCTTACTGGCTGAAAATCTATCTCAAGTGCGTTATTTACTTGACATTTACAGCACTTTTATTTTCAAATCGTCTCAGGCGAGACATCGAACTGATACCAGTATTAATAATATTTTGTTCTCTTCCTCCACGATATTATGCATCAGAGTTATTATCTTTTGTTATATTCTGTTTCTTAGCAGGAATACGTTATTGTCGATACAGCCTTTTCATTTATTTACTGTTCGTCTTAATTTGTTTGGCTTTAAAAACTTTCGAAACTTCTTTTGATACATGTTTAGGCAAACTAGGCTTTGGTTTTCAAGTTCCTGGTTCACTGACGGAGGAGTTCAAGTCTGTGCTTGTGGGTACTTTGATAATTCTGTTATACATGAATTATAAAGACATAAATTATCTGATTTTTACATATTACCTATTAGATTATTTGAATAATTCAATTTCGAGATATTTGAAGAAACTATGTATTTTTATTGCAGTTTTAAGGTTTAGAAGATGGTTTTTATGTGGATGAGTAAAAAAGTGACGTATAAGATGCATATAATATATGTCTGAAAATAAAACTACACATTTGCATTTATTAGAAAATTGTATAAATCGCAATTATTTGAAAAATATTAATTGCGAAATTTGAGTGATTTAATGTGTTCAAGTTCAATGGTTGATATTACATAAGTCTTAAAGAAAGTTTTAAATAAAACACAAACAAATACTGGTTTAGAAAGTGAAATGTTTTAATTTTAAACTTGATGTTTTTGATAATCAGTATGAATATTCCTTTTTTATTAATAACCAATGCATGTGTATTTTTGAAATTAGTTTGATTTTTCTAATGTATAAGACATTCGAAATGTTACGTTTTCAATTATATTAAAAATGTATTAAAATAAATTTAATCATAGACTTTGATATTTATTGATCTCCAAATATGTTGCGGTAAAGCATTGACATTACAATTTTTTTTCAGAATATAGTTATTTAAATACGAGTTCTAAAAGCACGCATACATTCATTCAAAATTGTGGATACTCATTTTTGCAATGAAATGTTGCATCTAGATCATCGGTGTCTAAACTATGACCGCTTGTGGGCCGCATTGCAAAATTTTTTTTTTCTGTGCCGCATTGCAAAATTTTTTCTGTGCCGCACATACAATATATTTTTTTAACAAATTTAAATAAAAATTAAATATTTAGTTTTATTAAAATAAATTATTTTTATTATAATATTTTAAAATTGGAATTAGTCATGAGTTGGTACACATTTATTTTAAATTTGTAAAAGTTTCGTTTCATTTAGTTTGAACTTCATAAAGATAGAAAAAAATCAAGTTAATGAGATGAATAAATTTGCGTTGTGTTGAATAAGTAAATCGATATGGGGTTCAATAGACAAAGTTGCAATTCTTAATGCATTTTCAAGATGTTTGTCAGTGATCTTTGTCCTATTTTTTTTTTGTTTGTATGCTTCATTCTTGGAAAATAACTGTTCGCAAATATAAGTACTGCCAAAAGCTGAAGACATTAATAAAGCATGACAGTGAAAATGAGGATATTTATCGTGCGGTGTAGGTAATCTTTATAAAACTCCAGTATAGAATGCAACTTAGCAGTTCAATGCATTCCATTTGAAGATTATAAGAGGTGTGACCCAATGTAATAAAGGGACACACGGGGAATGGGTTTTAACTAAGTCCACTATTTAATTAAACATTTATTGGACAAAACAAACATTAATATACATAACTAGAGGACTGATTACAATTAAAAGGGATCGGAACGCATGCTCATACGTCCGTACAGTTTCGAAGCTAGGCCATCGCTGGAGATAGTTCAAGCCGCTAGAGGGTGTAAGTCTTTCTGCTATTTATATGTGTGGAGGGAAGTTACAATCTCCCCTATGGATCCGACGACGTCCCGGCGAGGAGACAGATTCAGAATGAGCTGTTGTAGAATTAGCTCTTGTTGAGGGATGGATGTTTTTGCTGGGAATGGCTGTTGAAGCAGTTGACGGACTTGGAATATGTCTATTTTGTGTATCCAATGTGGACGCAATTTTTTTTTTTTGTGGTCGGTGCTTCTTCTAAGACCAGGGTGGTCTATACATTTTTCCTATGACAGGAATTTTTGATTGCCAGGGCGGCACTTCTTCCGAGACCAGGGTGGTCTATACTTTTCCTACGACAGGAAATTTTTATTGCCGGAGCGGCACTTCATACGAGACCAGGGTGGTCTATATACTTTTCCTATGACAGGAAATTTTTGACTGCCAGGGCGGTCAATACACTTTTCTTATCACAGGAATTTTCTATTGCCAGGGCGGCACTTCTTTCAGCGTCCTATTATAGCCCACCCCTGGATTTTGTGCTTTTTTTTGTCGCCAAGTTGAGCGATAAGTTCACCAAGTTTGCAACCCTTCTTTTTTTAATTCTTCAAAATTAAAGACCATTTTTAGTAACCGTTAGGTGTCTTCAACTAGTAATTTCCGTTAATTACGTTGGTTCCGGCAACCCTACTAACTATGCACGAGTAGAAAGGACCGTTACTATTTGATGCTTTGCTGTTATTCCGTTAGTACGTGCGATTATCGGTTATTGTTTTCTAGACGAAAGCAAGGTTTATTTATTTTCAATTTTTTTGTAAAAAAGGTGGTAATTATTGGATGGAGCTTTCGGAAAAAATAGTTAAAATTATGAAGATGCCGTTTGAAATGAGGAAAAAATCCGCATGATGTAAGGAAAGGTACGTGGTTTGGCAAAAGCCGTTACAGTAATTTTAGAATGTGTTTGTCTTTTTAAGAAGCTAAATCATTCAGTATTTTGTTCATAAAGTTTTAAAAGTTAATAATTTTTCTCCTTCGAATATCGATTTATTCTTTTTAGAATGTTTTTAATTTTCTATTTCTGAACAGTTGAAAAGAAATTTCCGTTTTTGTCGTTCGGATATCCGTCTTTTTTTTTTAGGATGCCCTTAATTTTCTGCTTTTAGAAGCTAAATCTTTCATTAATTTGTTCTTATTTATTTTTTTAAACTCTTAATTTTCTACTTTTCAGCAGTTAAAAAGGAAATTTCGATTTTTGTCGTTCCGATATCCGTTTTTTTTTTTGTCCTTAATTTTTTTTTCTGCTTTTAGAAGCTGAATCTTTCATTAATTTGTTCTTGAACGTCTAAAAAATTGTTTTCCTCAATGGAACTTCGATTCTTTCTTTTCGGAATGTTCTTAAATCCGTACTTTTCAAAATTTAAAAAAAGAATTTTTCGATTTTGATCTTTAGATCTCAATTTTTACTTATTAGAATGCTCTTCATTTCCGATTTTTAGAAGCCGAGATTTTGCGGAATTTGCTTTATCAACGTCTGTAAAATTTCTCTTTCGATTCCTTTCTTTTTCCGGAATGTTTTCCATTTCCTACTTTTGAAAAGTTAATTTTTCATGGAATTGTTCGAAAAGTTAAAAAAGTACCTATTACTTTCAGAAGCTCGTATATTTTCTTAAAGTTCTAATGTTTTCCATTTTTGCTCCTTCGGACAAGACGCCATGTTTTTCCCAGTTGGCCTGAACTCGACTTTGAAAAACGCGCTTGGCGCCATTTTGGCGCGACTTAAAATTTTTTTTCGCCAAGGGGTGGGTTATAATAGGAATTTACCCAAAGTTTTAGATAATAAAATATATCAAAATAATCTGAAAACACTTGTGAAATAATTGATACATCAATTAAGAAGGAAAAAAAATCACATACTCAAAAGTAAAAGTTCTACTTGGACCAAAAAAATGTCCGATTTATATTTAAAAAGAAAAAAAATGATTACACTTTAATCCATAAGAAAAAAATTTCATAGAACTCAGAGTTATAATGAACGTTTCGTACACACACGTACAATCTTGAACTGTCTCTCTTCTCCCTATTTTATTTTTGCTTACTCTGCATAAAACATTTTCATTGATGAATCACAGTTTAAAATTAATACAAGCACAGAAAAAGGAAATTGATGCATATATACTTTTTTTAACCACCAAATATTTAACTGACAGAGAAAAGAATTAAGACTAATCTTTTAAAAAAGTAATGCACATTTTATACTAAAAATTATACACATAAATGAATATTTTATTCAAAATAGCACCTAATAAAACAAAAAGAAGTTTTATAGCATTAACAATTTCAAACAAAAATTGTAATCATGTAAAGAAAAGGAAATACAGAAATATTTTGTTTCGTGTTCTCACTTCAGCGTTTGAATTAGAACAGGACGTTCTTTAATTCAATTCAATAAAATTTTCTATGACAGAAAACAGTAAATGATTCTGATAAATCATACAAAAAATGCATTTCTAAAGCAGAGCAATTGAAGAAATTTACTTAGACTGAGCATTTCTTTAGGATATTACATCCAATTTGCATTTGGGCATGCAATATTAATAGTATTATATAAGGTATAATATTTGCAATAAAATTCAAGAAAAAAAGATTTACTTGCTCTTCAGTTGAAGATTTATCCAAACATTCTGTGGGTGAGAATGGAAGATAAGCTAACCTGAAAATTGATACCGAGCAACGGCCAAGCTTCTAAAACTTATTACCCGTTGGGCGCCAAATTATAAGAGGTGTGACCCAATGTAATAAAGGGACACGCGGGGAATGGGTTTTAACTAAGTCCACTATTTAATTAAACACATTTATTGGACAAAACAAACATTAATATACATAACTAGAGGACTGATTACAATTAAAAGGGATCGGAACGCATGCTCATACGTCCGTACAGTTTCGAAGCTAGGCCATCACTGGAGATAGTTTAAGCCGCTAGAGGGCGTGAGTCTTTCTGCTGTTTATATGTGTGGAGAGGGGTTACAAGGTTATTTCTAGAGAAGGGGTAGAAAATATATTGAAATACTCTTCGTTTTTTCGAAAATCTTGAAATATTCTTTTAAACTCGTCAGTTAAATAGAAAATTAATGCAGCATATTTTGTGCATACATTTTTTTTTTAAATAAAATGTGTAAATTGAGATATTTTCATAATTTGTGTTTGGGCAGCAATTTAAATGCTTTTGGGCCACACTTTAGACAAGCACGATCTAGGTGCTACAATATGTCAGACGATTACGAATTTTCATATTTATCTGAATTTAATGTCTTATACTAACTCGTATAAATATCATTAACGGTAACAGCACTGAGGGTCCTTAAGAATCCAACACTTCCCATAACTAGTAATTTTTAAGTCATTTTGATATATGTAATATCAGGAGGGTAGCTACACCACCGTATCAATGTTACGGTGCCCAACATGTATAAGTAGAACTCGTAAAATGATAGCAATAGTACCCTTAACAAAACTCCTATTTCCAAAAATGGGGCCTCAAAGGAATTTCGATACATTGCCCACTTGGGACTAGTTATGCCACTGTGTATTAATACTATAATCCAGTATTATTCAAACTGTGTTCCACGGCACCCTGGGATTCCATGAGCCATAATAAAAAAAAAATCTAAAAGAAACTATTAAATGTGTATGCGAAAATGGAATCACGTTCTCTATGAAGTCTCACAATTTTAAATATTAATATTTAAAATTGTGAGACTTCATAGAGAACCCTGTCATTAAGAAACTGAAAATTTTATTTATACATTATTTAATTTAGCAATACTTTTTATACTTTTATTACAACATAATAAAGGAATATTGAGTCATTTTATCTTCATATATATATGTTACCGAATAAATTATGGATATTTTATTATTTACTATCCCGAGTTCCCCGGGATAATTTTATACACGTTAGTACAATATCTTGCAAAACTACATAGTTTTCTAATGGAAAATACTCCCTTTTTGCATTTGTGGAAAAAACTCCTACAAAAAAGGAGAGGAAACGACACATAACATATTTGATGTTAAAAATCTAAATTTAAGCAAGAATACCGCCTAAAATTTTATGTTGCAAATTCATGCAAAATATGCATTAATTCTCACATAGCTGTAAACGTTTTAATCTAATTCAGAACAATGTGCAAAAGTGAAAAATATTTCTCAACGGAGTGACTTCAAAAACAAAGTATAGAAACAAATAACTCAAATATATAATGCGATTGCAGTTAATCTGAATTGTCTTCGACAATTTGTGTGAAACAACATGCAACCACGTATCTCAGTCACTAAACATAATGCATGGGTAGGTGACACATGGATCACAGATTAATATTAGTGAGTAAATTATAATTATAAAAAATTTAATAAAAAATGCAGTATTTTTTTGTTTTTACATAAAGTATCTATAAAATGCTGATTTACTTTAAATATTATTTTAATGCATATTATTTTAAGTGTGTGAGTGGAATAGGGTGCCACAAAATTACTTTTTGGTTCTAGAGGTTCCCCGAAAACACCTTCTAGTTCTAGGGGTTCACCGAAAACACCTTCTAGTTCTAGGGGTTCCCCGAAAACACCTAGTTCTAGGGGTTCCCCGAAAACACCTTCTAGTTCTAGGGGTTCTCCGAAAACACCTAGTTCTAGGGGTTCCGTGAGTTCAAAAAGTTTGAAGACCACAGCTATAATCTAATGAAAGCTCTTCTTATTGGAAGGAGACTCAATTGCAGCTAGAGTTTTTTTTTTACCACACACACACATTTTGAGCATTTTTAATCATTTAATGCAGAAGGTATTAAAAAGATTGGTTTGTTTGTGTGTGCAATTTAAAGTATCCGACTGGTTGCGAAAATTTTTTTTCAAACAAAAACCCCCCGTAGATATGGGGATTTGTTGTTGTTGTTTTTTAGATTTGTTTAGTATATTTCATGAAAAATATGCTAAAATTAAGAAGAGAAAAAGAAAGTATTACTAAAATGGGAAAAAATGGTCAAAATTGACAAAAAATAACAAACGCGGCTATTTCTATACCAAAAGCTTATGAACAAATTTTCAATTCTGATGTGTTTCTATGTTATTCGTTTTTGAAATGACCTCAGGATAAAAGATATTTTAATTTTTACAAAAACTAGATTATTTTATCTTAGTTGTTATATGAAATTGCTTAAAAAACAGTGATTATATTTCCATAAGGAACTGTTAATTTTGTAATAAAATAGTGATTAACAAATCTGAAGGTTAAAACACTTCTAATATTATGCAAAACATACACAAAAAATTTCAGTTAATTATTTTCAGATCTTTTTGAGCAATTGTGTGTGCTGCCCCGTTTGAGCAATTAGAAAAAAAAAAACATTTCGAGTAAAACGCGTTTTAAAGTATGACATCTTGCTTAAGGTAATGACATCTACTCTTACTAAAACACTTATAGTTTTTATTCTACTGAACGGAAAATAATAAATTTGGTATTTTTACAAAGCAAATAAGATTTCCTATAAAATAAAATCATAAAAAGAATTTGTCAATTTTTGGCAAAATTCACAATTTTAGGGTAGTCAGATACCTTAATTGGTGCAAGGGTGTGTGACCGAATTGCCCTAAACCAGAGGTGGACCCCAGAGCTTTATTGTGGGAGCGGAGAATACAGGAGTGCCACCCCTTTTAAAAGGATTGCATTCATTTTACTTAACTTTACATCTCAGAAAAAGTATGAACTATACTATAAGATTAATATAAGTATAGAGAGTGACAATGGCCAAATTAAGTTAGGTATACATTTATTAAGGGCAATTATTAACAAGGGAGTGTTCTAAAAGTTAGTGAAAAAGTAATCAAATCATCATCAAAAGTAACTCGCTGGATTTCACGAGGCGTCTATTTCGTTCACTTCCTCGTTCCTTCGTCTTCTCTCGATTGCCGCGCATTCGTCTCATTTCCTGTCGTTTCCCGCTCTGTCTCTGTTGGTCCATGGCTCCTCGGCCGCGGTAGCCAAGTGGTCAAGGTATCGGATCGTGGCTGGCATGTCATGAATTCGAGCCCAGAACCACTAAAGACCCGCCGTGTAGGGGAAAGATGCACGTTAAATATGTCGAGAGCTCAAACGTCCTCCCGTTGGTGTGGTAGTTAGGAGAGCGGGTGCCAGCTCAGGTGTTGTCCGCGTCACTTGACCATGGTTCAAGATTACGCGGTCAGTCGCCAAAAGGCCTCGTGTATAGCTGAACTGTGCGACGTTAATATTCACTCACTCACTCACCCGCGTTATAATCGAGCCACCTCTTCAGCTGTTAAATAAAATAGTGTAAATTTTATTGAATTTAATTATTCTAATTTGATATTATCTGTTGATGAGAGCACATTTAATTTTATAAGCAGTTTAATGAGACAAATGTACCCTTTTCTACATTTTTTTGTGGCCGCGGTAGCCTAGTGGTCAAGGTTTCGGATCGGGGCTGGCATGTCATGAGTTCGAGCCCAGAACCATTAAAGACCCGCCGTGTAGGGTAACGATGCACGTTAAATCTGTCGAGAGCTCAAACGTCCTCCCGTTGGTGTGGTAGTTTGGAGAGGGGTGCCAGCTCAGGTGTCGTCCGCGTCACTTGACAGTGGTTCAAAATTACGAGGTCCGTTTCCAAAAGTCCTCGTGTATAGCTGAACAGTGCGATGTTAATATTCACTCACTCTACATTTTTTTTAAAAACCAGGAGTGTGCTTGTTTTTAAATTTTCAACAGCCTGCATGTTCATGGTAATGAACTTTCATCTATATTTACACTGTTGGTCTTCATGCAAGAAAAACTTCGCGTTAACAAATATTTCAACTCAAATATAGAGAATATATTATTTTCGTATTCAGTAAAATTGTTATTAATTTCCAAGTTTGGCTAACCCTACAAAATATTCTTTGAAACGAGCAACACGAACACAACTTATAATTTAATTTCCGTTAATGCCATTAGTGCAGCGATACTCAACCTGCGGGCCGTATGTGGCCCACCAAACCTTTCTTAGTGGCCAGGTCATGGCCCGTTGCACTAACAAACTCAATAAGAACAATGCATTAATGCATGTTTAAAAACAATGGATTAAAAATTTAGCTAGAAATTCTATCAATTAAGCAATTACATATATCATTTTTGCTATCAATGTCGTGGTGGTACGAACTGCGAGATAACTTTTTTCTTCTTGTAACTGTACCGGTTAGTGATAACAAATAACAGCAGAGTAACAACCATTTTATGGGTGAATCCTAATGTTTAATTAATCCTCATGTCTTCGAAGTGAAAAATATCTAAAGAATATATGTTGTTTCAAGATGATAGTTATTTTGACTATTTCGCGCATTGAGAAAAACAAACATGGATGAATATTTTGTTTGTTTATCGTGAAAATGTTATTTTTAAAAAATATGTAATTTTGCTTGCATTATACCACTAAGCACGAATCTTTCGCAATGACTTTTTTCTTGAGGATCTCTTTCAAGATGAGATAAATTGAATTTCTTAAGGTATCCAACTACCCTAAAACTGTGAATTTTGCCAAAAATTGACAATTTTTTTTGTGATTTTATTTTATGGGCCATCTTATTAGCTTTATAAAAATACCAAGTTTATCATTTCCCTTTACTAGAACAAAAAGTACAAGTGTTTTAGTGAAAGCAGATGCCTTTACTTTAAAAGCAAGATGTCATACTTTTACGCGTTTTACTCGAAATTTTTTTTTCCCTTCAAAATAATCAAACGGGGTCAGCGATTGCTAAAAACGTTTTGAACATGTTTAACTGAAATTTTTTCTGTATGTTCTGTATAATAGTAGAATTGTTTAAATTTTCAGATTTATCGATCACTGTTTTATTACAAAATTTACAGTCCCTTATGTGAATATAATCACTGTCTTTTTAAGCATTTTTATATAGTAACCGAGCTAAAGTGCTCTAGTTTTTGTAAAAAAGAAAATATCTCTTATCCTGAAGGTCATTTCAAAATTGAATAATATAGCAACACATTAGATTGAAAAAAATTGAAAATTTGTTTATAAACCTTTGGTACAGAATGGGCCAGGTTTATGCTATTTTTTGTCAATTTTTACCTATTTTTTCCCATTTTAGTAATAATAATTTATTTTTCTCTTCTTAATTTTAGCACATTTTCTTAAAATGCCCAAAGCAAATCTAAAAATAACAAAGAAGAAAAAAAAAATCCCCATATCTCCTTTTTTTTTAAAAAAAAAAATTCGGAACAAGTCGGATACCGGGTAGTCGGTACCCACTATCCCGCTAATGTTAAATTGAGCATTTTTATGTACCTTTTTCTCAGAAACTATTAAAGGTACAGACTTAAAATTTTTTCTGTATACTAATTAGACATTTTTATTTAAAATGATTGGGAGCCTTTTCAAATATATTGTTCAGTTTTTTCAAAAACATTCATCGCAACAGTATCACCATGAATTTTTTGAAAAATTTCATTTTTTTCCACGATAACTGACTTTTACAAAAATATTATAAGAATATTAATAAAAGCTCCCTGTAATATATATAGTTAGATATCAGTAATATTCAGTGAATATTGCAAGTGCTTCCGTAGAATAGATTCTGAGAAAAAGGTACACGCATTTTTAAAAACACCGTTTTGAGATAATTGCATTTTTATTATAAAATGTCACTTCATCAAAAAAATTATGAATTACAATCTGTATTTGCACTATTTTTTTAAATATTAGCTTATTCTGAATAACTTTTAGGACTTTTTACTTATTTCTTTTACTTAGATTTCTCAGAAAATACATATATAGCATTTTTCACTTTTAATCTATCGAGATATTTTATAGCATTTGCATCATTTTTCTCAAATTATGCATCAATTTTTGAAGAATTTTCTGTTCTGATACATTATTGTCATCCAAGATTATTATAAATCATCATAAATACCATGTGAAAATGTGTCAATACATAAAACTATGACTTTTGTAATACAACATTTCGAAAAGTTTCATTAGAATAAATTCACATGTAAACACAATTTCTTAAAGTATCAGAATTAAAAGGATTCTTAAATATTACATAAATGGTATCCAAAACAACAACAAGAAAACTGATTTTATGTTTTTAAACATGAAATTTGTGTGTGTTTTGGTATGTAACAAGTTTTGTACAACGAAAAAGGTCATTGCATTTTGGGATATATTTATGTACCTTTTATTAAGAAACTATTGAACACAAAGCTTAAAAATTTGTGTGTACATTAAATAAACATTTATCTTCATACAGAAGGGAAATTTTTTTAAAAAAAATTGATCAGCCTGTTTAAAAATGTAATTTTTGTACAGTAGAAAATAATGAATTTTATAAAAGTTTTCCTTTTCTATGTTACGACATCTGCTTTTTAGCTCAATGTCTCAGGAATATCTCAAAAATTTCACTTCAGTATACACAATATATGTAAAATATAGAATAAATATTTCTAGTTGATGCAAACAATAGATTTTTTAGAAAAAAGAAGACACAAATTAAAAAATATAATCTTTATAAGACAATAATACGTGATTATATGACATTTCGAAAAATTTCATTAATGTTTTATATATTCATATGTAAACACAATTTCTTTAAGTATCAGAATTAAAAGGATTCTTAAAATATTACATAAATGGTATCCAAAACAACAACAAGAAAACTGATTTTATGTTTTTAAATATGAAATTTTTGTATTTTTTGGTATGTAACAAGTTTCGTGCAACGAAAAAGGGCATTGCATTTTGAGATATATTTATGTACATTTTACTAAGAAACTATTGAACACTAAAGCTTTAAAATTTGTTTGTGCATTAAATAAATATTTATCTTTATACAGAAGTGAAATTATTTTTAAAAAAATTGATCAGCCTGTTTAAAAAAATAATTTTTACAGAGTACAATAAGGAATTTAATAAAAATTTTCCTTTTCTGTGTTACGACATATGCTTTTTAGCTAAATGTCTGAGGAATATTTCAAAAATTTCACTTCAGTAAACACAAGAATATATATGAAATATATAAAATAAAAATTTCCAGTTCATGCATACAGTAGATTTATAGAAAAGAGAAAACACAGTTTAGAAAAGAAAATTTTTAGAAAACAGAAGCTTTTGGTATAAAATTTTACCTCATTAAAAAGATCCTGCACTGTAGCCGGTTTTTACCTTATTTTTCTTAATATTATCTTTTTTTCTTTTTCTTCTTTTATCTTTTCTAATTTTCTTCGCTCTTCCAGAAAAAGCATACACTGTTTTCATTAACCTTTCTCTATCAAGAATTTTCATGGCACTTACCGAATATTCTCTAGGCTCAATTCCCATTTTCTGCAGCATTTTTAATTTGGATACATTACCATCATTAAAAGAACAAACAGCATCATAAACACCAAGTGAAAGTGTTTCAATCTGTACAAATGTTGTTTTAGGAACACGTGACCATATGACATTATGAAAACTTTTATTCGGGTTTTGTGTTTTTCCATGCAAACATTTTTTCAACAGATCAGGATGGGAAAGATCTCTAAATATAGGACGACGCATTGCTTCTACAACAGCAACCGGAAGACTATTTTTATGTTTGTAAGACTTAACTGATGCTTCAGCCTTTTTATATCCACACCATGAATCTTCACCAACAGGACAAAAACCACGTTGAGGATATTCATCTGTTGACAGCTTATTCAGAAAAATGACCCAGATATCTTGCCGCATGTTCTGAACACTGGTGTAATTTCTCCGAATAGCTGATCCATAGTAAAACTGTAAGTTATCTATTTCATGCTCAGTCAAACGATTTTTTCCACTTAAACACTTACCGTCTGACAAGATTTGCCCTTTCAATTGAGTTTTTAATCGGCGTAATCTTGTTCCCATGCGCTTCATGACATGTCCAATGTACCCCAATTTTTCAATTGGGTATTCATCTCCATAGATGTTTTTCTTTCTAACAGCATCAAATGCTTTGCAATCTCCATCCCCTAAGTAAGTAATATATCGGGCATTATGCAAAGATAATGACCGTTGAAAAATTGTAGACGCACCTTGAATTTCCATGACTCCACTACATCCAACGTAATTCCTTTTATAATCCTTTTGATGAGAAGGTAAGTTTTTACATATGCAATATTTTGAAAGAATATCAACATCTATCACCCTACCTGTATCATTGCTGGTCACAGTAACTGCACCATTCAATGATGAGTAACCGCGCTTCTGCCATGTCCCATCTACAGCGACTGCAACATTATTATTACCTTTATTTTCACAAATAGCTTCCTTCGCAGCATTTTGAATGGAGTCCTCGTAAACAAGTTTTGCAGCATTTAAGATTCGCTTACCGTAAGGAGAAAACCTTGTAGGTGGTTGAGGAAGATTCATTATGCCGCAAAACATTCTCCCCGCTTCTGCACCTTTTTCAATGGAACGCATAGCATATACAAACCTGGTATTTATTGTAGTGATTTGCGTTCCTTCATGTGAAAATTTGAAGAAGAGAATTCTACACGATATGGACAAGCATGAAATTTCAGGACAAATGTAATAGCCAGTCCAGACTTACCTTTTAAAACTTGCATGTCTAAGCCACTGTTACACATTTTACAGTGAACTTCATTCTTGAAAACAAATGCCAGAATATTCAAATTCATAATAGCATTAATAATACCTACACTTTTGTCATAGGAAGAAAAACTTCCATTTAAATTGGGAATTTTCTTTTCTTTTGCACATGTCTCCTTTGAGTCATGTGCATGTCCAGCTTGAGGATTGATATTACTGTCGTTAGTATTTGAAGTATTGTTAGTATGATTGAAAGTATTCTTACCTTTATAAAACGTACCTTTACGGTTTTTGAACACTTTTGTAGATCTTGGCATATTAAAATTTCAAAATTTTTGATATTCAGAAATTTTAAATATCGAAATATTTAAAACGCTAACAAGAAAACGTGTTTTCCTTCCAAAATAGGTAAACAACCGTAACAGTTACGCTTGCAGTCAATCTACAGTTAATTGCGTATGAATAAATAAAACAGAGAGTGGCTTTGGAAAAGCTTCCCAGATTTAAAAGGTCAATGTTTACATTTCTATCTGTCAAAGAGGGCGTGGCTCATCAGCTGATTATTTTTTTAAAATCCTTTTAACATACTTTTAATTAGTAAAATGGCAAGTATGTTACATCATTGGAAAGGTCCTGATTTGGGGATTTTAGAAATATCAAAAACTCAAACTCGATTTCCCGAAGGTGTTTACCCTACTGACTGCCCTTAAAAAATATTTGCAACAGCATCAAAATATTGGATAGAGGAAAGGGAGGGGGGCTTGGAGATCGTTCATGAAAGGAAATCGAAATAACCCTATAACTGGGTAAAAATGCATGAAACCCTTTTTTTTTCGTGAGTTGAGTTTAGTAGAGAGTTTAATATAGTTTTAATAAAATAAAACAAAAATTAGGTTTTAATATTTTGATTAAAATTTTCCGCATTTTAAATGTTCTTAATATTATATTGTGTCCTCCTTCCCCCATTAAATCTCATGTTGTGACCCGTTGGAAATAGTTATGATATGTAAGTGGAACGGCGGTAAAAAAGGTTGAGTACCAATGCATTAGAGTATTTGTTTCTAAATTTAACAATATATACAATATTGGAATTTAAAGATTGTAGAGCTTTAAACTGGAAAAAAAATGAAAAATCGAGCAAACTCGCTATTAATATTACAAATAAGAAAAAAAATTGACATTCCGAGCTTGTATGTTACATATGTCTTTTACATTAGAAAAATGGCTGTGGTAACGTAGAGGATATGGTCAAAAACTCGTGGTATGCGTGTAGAACGGGCCGATACACATTAAATGCATTTAATGGAAGAATCGCCAATTTTATATGCACCTTTTTTTAATAATTTTGAAGCAGAAATATGTTCTAGTAATCCAAATATTATTACAAAAGGTTTTAAAAAAGTTCATTAATGTGTGGTAAGCAAAAAAACATGGCGTTAGCAAAAAGAAGTGCCGTGAAATCAGGCGTATAACGCGCACCACCATGTATAACGCCCACTTATTCTTTCAAGCTTTGATTTTTATAGGTACATTCGCCGTATAACGCACTCCCCCTTTTTTACAAAGAAGCCTGAAATGTATGCGTGCAATGCTCTTATGTTTTATCCTTTATTCCAGGTGTTATTCCAAGCTCTAGAAAGATAGTATACATTTAGAATTACAATCCCTTAAGTCCATAAGGAATGCCATTTCTTTTGAATAAACAATATTTTGATCTTTGTAGAAGCCGGAATTTTTTCTATGCTGATCTTTCTTGTATTTTATTTTTAAAGCTCTAATTCTTATACCCGGTGTATAACACGCACTTGTAAATTTCGATCTTGTTTTTTGTTTTAAAAGTGCGCGGTTTACGCCGGATATTATGGTAATAAAGTAACTGATTCATTATTGATTTTGCATTATGTATTTTCTGCCGCTAAAGGGCAGTTTTGAAGTAGATTTTACTTAAATTCTGAGGTTTATTTGAAGGAAATTCAATCTATATATGCTACTATAATTCTTTGCTAACATCTGAAAATTTTTATAAGATTAACGTAAGACAAAGAATCAAATTTAAGAATACACACAATCATAGCATAGGGTTATTTTTACACCTTATTTTAGTCAAATTTATGGCTGTGGTCCCGAACTCATGCTAGTGTTGCTGAACCATTTCTACCTCAAGGAACCAGTGCAGAGGAAAGCGCGCTACATCAATCAATGCTCAAAGTTCTCACATTTGTGTTATATGTAAAGACACCGCTAGAGTGGTTAATGTTTATTAAATCTGTCCAGGATCAAGGTTCACCCGCTAGCGTCTTGTAATAGTTTACAGAGGGGGTGCCGGCTCAGGTGTCCTCCTCCGCACATGACAGAAATTTAAAATTACAAAGTCCGTCACCACATTAGTCTTATTTTATTCTCCCTTACTCATTCCTTCGAACTGCTGCCACTGCGGACATGTCGTGTAGAGGCATTAATGCGCTCTAAATTTTCCGATGATCAAAATCTTCAGTCGCCTCGCAGCCTAGTGGTCAAGATCCCAGACTCGTGGTCAGCGTGTCACTAGTACAGCATCCTGGTGCCACTGAAGAGCCACCCTGTAAAGGGGGACGTTAAATCTATCGAGGCTGAAAGTTATCCCGGTGGTCAGGCGTGGTAGAGGGGTGCCAGTTCAAGAGTCATTCTTCTTACATGATTGAGGTTCAATATAACGAAGTTCGTCGCCAATACCCTACGTGTTGCTTTATAGCGCAACGTTAATATAACTCTCACCCGACCTTCTGCCACTAAGGGCTTCAAAATCCCTCGAGTAGCTGAATAGTGCCACGTTAATATTCACTCACTCACTTACGCCACTAAGGACTAGTCCTATAAAGAATTGGCTCTTAAACTGTGGTCCATGGACTATTCTAGGTCTTACAGTCTTTTGCTTGGCCATATGGGCCGCTTGCGGCCCCCAATCCCATATCTGGCGGTGAGTTTGGTGCAGAACGAAGTTTTTGTTTTCATGCTTGGTTAGGTGCTTCCTGATTGGTCAAGCCAATCGTTTGAAAAAAGTTCGAGCATTAAGATAATAAGTTCAAGTAGAAGGAGAGCTGAAAGGCTGCTCTCTCATTGGTGCATGGCAAGTGTTGACAGGGTCTCTCATTGGCTGCCCGTGAGGTATTAGAAATTGGGATAAGTAGAAAGGAGCGGGACTTGTCCAGTAGAGGAAGCCAAAAATGAAAAAAATATATTTAAAATGAAATTTAAAAATAGTGAATAGGTGTGCAATAAAAATTGCACTGGAAATTTAAAAATTAAGGAGGATAATATGAGTCAAGAAATATTCTTGGTCTTTTAGAGTTTACATCAGAGGTATAATTAAGGAGATTAATCATGATTACGTTATTAGTGTGCTGATGAGAATCAAAGAAATGGACCTTTCTAGGGGTCCGCGGAGTCTCTTGTGTAACGTTGAGATTTCCTTCTTTTACAGACCCTGAAAGGCCTCCCGGAAAAATTGAGAGATGTGCCATACTAGACTACCTTAATAAATAGTCCCCTATGAAAAAACTCTACTAGTACTTGTATTTTGATAAAGGAAATTAAGTTGGAAAGGGATGTACAAAATCTTGTGGGGTCCGCAATATCACTTTGACACATTAAGGAAAGGGGAGGGGTGATCGAAAGTTTAAGAACGGCTGCTGTAGAGGAACTATTGCGTGCCAAATATATCGATACTCAATGTCCATAAGTTGGTTTTATGTGGACGTTGTGAGAACAGGGTGCCACTTAGTGTCCTCCTCGTCATGTTACTGAAGCTCGAACTTATGAAACAGGTCACCAAAATTCCTCATGCAGTTTAAAAGTGTGATGTTAAATGAAAAATCAAATAAAATCGGTTAATAAATTCAACAGCAACCAATTGCTGAGAAATTATTTAATTTATGGGAAGGTAATCCAACGTTAGCGTAGGTAGATTCAATATATTATAGGTATCTGGCGATCAGGAACTCAGATCTCAACTACACTTAAGTTGTAGTTATACGAAAACACTATTTCGGTGTGTATCCTTTATTGGAAGCATTCTTCGAGGAATAATAGCCTTTGATGTTCTACATCTCTCAGAACTTGCTCTATTTCTCTCTACTGCTATATTCCGGAATTTTTGAAAAAGTACTCTACGAGTGTTATTCCAGCTGTGTTGGCCGTCAAAAAGGAAACTATCGCAGGGAAATTTTTAAAAAATTATCACTTTGTGTGAAGAAGACTTGAGTAAAAATGGAGATCTCGGTACCAACGCTAAGTTTTTCTCCATATTTTGATTACCTGAAAAATTGGGAAACGATAAACATAAAATGTTTCTTGACTGCTGAATTTATAAGAAGTTGCAACTCGAATCGAATCGTTCTCGACTATCTCCTCTTAATTTTTTCTCTCGTACTAGGATGTCATGGGTACGATGAGCTTACGGTGAAAATGGTCAGAGTTGTATTTTTTTTAGGAACGATATCGCTGTTTAACCTAAAGTGGATTTCATATTATTTTTTTTTCCTTTTTTGTTTTTTATTTCCCATTGTATTTGAGCCTTTTTTGGATGTGAACTTGTTTATAATTTTGTTTCTTAATTGTAGCAGCATAATAAACTCAAGAAGAAACGTTTTTCGTGCGGTATTTGGGTTTACTGCAATTATGATCTTGCATTTTGTATTGAATGTGAATTGTATGAACCTTGTAATGATATTTAATGCTTTGTGTTCATTCTCAAGAACTCGTATGAGCAAAGACTTAAAAATAAAATTTGCGAAGACTAGTTTCTTCATTTTGATGTTTGTCTTATTAATGTGGAACTTGAATAATTCCATTCAAACTGCTATTTTAGATTTCTTTGAAAAGTGTATAAATTTTACTCTAGCCATGTCTTTTTTACTATTGGAAACCTTAAGACTTACACTTTCTTAAGCTGACTGTGTTTGCTATTAGCTTGTTTTAATGTACAATTTTACGCACACATTTTTTGTCGAATAAAGTCATTTTGTGAATGTATGACACTATTTTTTTCCTTATTTTTTATTGGTATTTACTCTTAAGATTAATTAAGATACTTGAGATAAACTTTTCTAAATAAATTTTTTACTTTATTTTAGAACCTAATGGAGAAATTGTCAATGGATTTTTTTAGAAAAGTAAGCAGTTGTATACTTTATGCTAAGTTTCAATGTTTTTTCCTATCGATATTCTAAGTAATTAAAATTCTAGAGAACCAAACCCCTTCTTTGAAGGAATGTACAGCTAGTTTCAGTATTGGAGCTCTTTGGGGTTAAAATTCGAGGAAGTAAGGAAGATTTTATTTGGTAAAGAACTTTCTACTTAAAAGCTTTCTTCCAAATTCACCGGTCACTTGCTTTAAATATTTGACTCTTCCGCTCTTTTTGTCTACCTCCCTCATTTGTATGGGTGTAGTAGTTTAAAAAGTAGTGCCAGCTCGGATGTCGTCTTTATTGCTTCATAGGGGTTCAGAATTATGACGTTAGTCAACAATAGCCCTTTTACAGCTTCAAAAGTGCGATATTAATAAACAATAGTTAAGCTTCGGCATAAGATCTGCTAATACACTTAATAATTTTGAACAAAGAATAGAAAGATCGAAATTTGATCTGTTAAACCTTCCTTAAAAAATGTTTTAACTTTGAGTCTTTATAGATTTACAGTGCATCAGACCTTATAACTTACGAATCTTTATTGGAATAAAATTAGGAATACCTTTTTTTTATCAAACGCTTGTTGATTTACATAATGAACGTTTCCAATGGTAGCATATATTTTATTTTGACTGAAATAGACTAAGGTTTCAATACACTAGGTATACAGTCGACTTTCGATAATTCAAACCTTTGATAATACGAACCTCTCGATAATTCGAATTATATGCTCAGTCCTTAAAAACAATATTGATATTTCGAACTAAAACAATACGTTTGGGAACACTTAATAATTCGAAGTGAAATCTGTGGCTGATCAGACTACAACACGCAATAATTCGATGTTATCTTTTAAAAACTCTCGACAATTCAAACACTCACTGGTATATACAGTTCTTTAGCAAACAGGTTGGAGATTATAAGTTTGTGTTGTATTATCTCTGCGTGTCTCCCCATTAACGTAGTCTCTTTAATGACCATTTGTCTGCTACCCTTCTTAGTTTTTCGGTTCATCAGGCGAAATACTTTTATTGCTATCCTTCTTCAAGTAGACAATTGACCAACCACACCTGTTGCCAGCCGTCCATATCTTTCGTTGTCTTGCAACACATGCGTTCAGAAAGTATGGTTCATTATTGTGAAGAGATGCGTAGGATTGTGTATGAATGTATTCTTTTAATACAGGACTTCAGTTAAAAGTATATTTATATCATACAATATGTACTTTTTAAAAATTACTTTACAATAATTTTATACACGTGTACAATCGTTTTATTATATAGTTTCAAATTCAAATACGTTAGAAAGATAATTCTTTTCGAGTATTTTGGGAGGTTTTTCTACCCTCTTGATAATTCGAAGTTTTTCATTGGTCCCTCCAACTTCGAATTATCGAGGGCCGACTGTATCTTATTTTTAGGGTATGGACCAAGTCAGGGATGGGTATATAACGGCCCGTCAAGACTGTAAATATAAAATAGGCAGAAAATTTTCTGTATATTTGGGTTAATATATTTGTGAGTAAAGTTTTTCTTTCATGTGAAGATCATTAAGAGTAAATATAGATTTCTGAAACAACTTATTAAATGGCAAGATATCTGCGATGACACTGCTGTAGAGTTACAATCCAGCAGCTAGCGACCGAATTCGCAATTCTGAACCAGGGTTATGTAATCAGAGCCACATTTCAGCGTCACCACCGCCAAATTGGCGCAACGCGAATTCACTTTCAACCAAAATCTTACGGATTGCCTTCCCCCTCAAATATCAGAATATGTTCTTTTGGTGTTATGATATCATGGCGCGATTCATGTGGCTCAAATTTTGGCTGTGGTGACGCTAATGCGCAAGTACCTCTATTTTTCTTTCTTAAACATTATAAGTACAACAGGGGTGTCAAATTCGCGGGCCGCATGCAGCCCACAAAGAACATTGTTGCTCCCTGGTCAATATATCATTATACAATAATATGCAATACAATTACAAACCTACGTTGGATAAAAATAAAACAGGTAGAATTCGCTAAACGCCTTTTAAATTATACTTTTTTTGCTACTATTAAACAAAATGTGTACATTTATTTTGAATAAACCTAAATCAGGTAAATACGGTATTTAAGCATAAATAATATCTAAAATATGTCAAAAGTTAGGTTACTGACTTTTTGACAGATGAAAAATTTTTAAGTTTTAAAAAATATGAACAAAATACCTTAAGAAAAGTTAGTTAAATGTTCAACTGTTAAATAATTAACAGTAATTTGTTGTTGAATGAAAAGCTGGAAATATAGATTAAATTATAAGATGCTCTGTTAATTAATAGTATTTTGTTGTAAAACAACTGATCTGCATAAACTTTGACTAAAGCGCAATAATATGGGGGTCAGCTCTTCAACTACAGTTTTGTGCCGATTGGTGGGCGCAACAGAAAATTATTGAATTTCAATTTTTTCGGAAGATAAATTTTGTTGACTTTCCTTGATTTTCTCAATAAATACAGACTGAATACCCAGCCATGTGCAAATGTAGGTAATCGAGATTCAGTGCGACTCAAATTTCAAGGAAAAATTCATTGAAATGGATGCTTCAAGCAGGTTTAAAAATACTCGAAAATTCGAAAATGAAATTATTTCCATGTTTGAAGTACTTTTCAGTGAGAGCAGTTGTTTTAAGTTATGAAAGGAAATAAGTCTCCTGTTAGAAATAGTATCAATGACGCTCACCTTGCAATAGTTTTCAAAGTAATCACTGTGAACAAAATTTTTCCCGAGTGAGGGAGTGAATATTAACGTCCCACTGTTCAGCTACACGAGGGCTTTTAGGGACGGTCCGCGTAATTTTGAACATGGTCAAGTGATGCTGACGACACCTGAGCTGGCACCCCCTCTCCTAACTACCACACCAACGGGAGGACGTTTGAGCTCTCGACAGATTTTACGTGCATCGTTCCCCTACACGGCGGGTCTTCAGTGGTACTGGGATCGAACTCGTGATATGCTAGCCACGATCCGATGCCTAGACCACTTGGCTACCGCGGCCACAAATTTCTCCCGAAATAGGAAAGATAGTAACTGAAAAGCGATGTCAGAACGTAAAGTATGTAGTTCTGATTTATATAGTTGTGTTCGGTATAAAGCATTAATTTAAATAAACCTACGTTTCTAGGAATATTGATATTTCTTGAGACCCACCTTAAGTTAAACCTTATTTGTTTAGCTCAAGTTAGCCTTTGAGTGAGTGAGTGATTTTGGGGATTATTGGCACAAGAGCCGATTTCGGCTATACTGCGCCACACATTTTTTTAAATATCTGTGGTCTAGACGGGAAGAGAGAAAGAAATAATGAATTGAATGACAAGAAAGAGGGTCGAAAATAGAGAAGGATCACTTGGGTACCCTGGGTTCGAAGTTAGCCTTTGAGTTTGACACTCTTGATGTACAGTATAGTAACAAGGTAGCCAAGTACTATTAAAGCTCTCAGAATTTTTCTGTGGCAAAATTGATGGCACTATCAAACCTTCCACCTAACTTAAGCCACAAGCCTTCCACCTAACTTAAGCCACAAGCCTTCCACCTAACTTAAGCGACAAGCCTTCCACCTAACTTAAGCCACAAGCCTTCCACCTAACTTAAGCCACAAGCCTTCCACCTAACTTAAGCCACAAGCCTTCTACCTAACTTAAGCCTCAAGCCTTCCACCTAACTTAAATATTGCTGATCACAAAATCAGAGTTCTTATCCTCTGGGCCAGTGCAGCTCTACGATGTGATAAGGTAGTCTGGTAGATGTTTTAAATTGACGCTACACTCTGAAGCCACACGAAGACTATTGGCAACGGATCTCATAACGTTGAACAAGGATGACACACCCTCGCCTAATTTCTACATCATGTCGAGGAGAAGATTTTGATCGACAGATTTAACATTATCCTCACAAACATTTAACCTCAACTCAGCGGATATTCAATGGCACTAGGTTTCAAACCCGTGACTCTACAATGCTGGCCGCAAGTCCTACGACCACTTGGCTACCACGATCACGAATACAAGGTTTGAATTTAAAAAATAAAATCAAAGTAACCGAAATATTAATGTTTTCTGATTTAATATTATGTTAGTTCTAGTGTTTGAAGCCCAGTGGCTGAGTTGTATCGTATCGCACTTCCACACCACAGGTCCAGGGTTCAAATCCCAGGGTGGACAAGATCAACTCATCCCTTCAGTGGGTCGATAAATGAGAACCAAGCATGCTTGGGAACTAAACACTGGTGGATTTTGCGTCAGATAGACCACTTGACCGAAACATCTACACTTGCACCCCAGCGCCTAAGGTCACGTAAGCTGAAATAGGCACAGTGGCTTTGACTTCATGGATTTTGCACCTTTCAGTTCAGTCCCAGTGTTTATGATGAATCAGGCATCTTGATGGTCTTGGTAACTTCATGTTAAGGTAATAATCTTCATGTCTGAATCTAGTTTTGAAGATTTTGGTGCCAAAAAGTATCCAGATTTGAAAATGTGAGGTACATTACTAATAGCTCATCTGTACCTTTAAAATGCTGTAAGGCCTTCTTTAAGGCTTTCCTCAAGATTTGATTTATTAATAATGTCTCACTTTGAAGTTAGACAAGAGTTATGGACTCGATTCATCTGACGTCATGATCACATGACAATACGCTCAACAAATTCTCACATGTTTGATCCGTCTGAGTATTTTGACGGAATTTTCGGATTTGTATCTACTATCATGTAACAAAATGAAATAATTTCTTTTTTTTAACAGAAAAAAAAATACAATTTTTATTTGTATGCATTACTAATAGCTTTATAAATATTTTCTTATAGCTACTTTCTAATCTTTCTAATAGCTACATTAATATTTCTTTATTTTTATTGCAAATTACATTTGTAAATTCGTGGAATACCTATCGCTAAATTATTTTGCTTGCCTATCGATTCCGGTTGCCAAAATATTGACATCGCGCCAAGACCCCACCCCTCGTTCTACATTTTAACACTTAATTTTTAAATATACAGGAACGCTATAAAAACGAAGAGCTTGAATCTAATATTGCAAACTAAAACTATGTATATGTTTAATAACTATACAGAAAGCAAAATGCTGGAAAATATATTTGAAATATGTAGAATACTAAAAATTTAAAGAATATAAAACTAGAATGTCAACAAAAAAAATTGACCTTTAGCACACAACCTTAAGTGTAATGCGATTAGCTATTATTGTTTACTTGATAGTCACATTACAATCGGCAAACGATGGTAGCGCCTTCTGGTGATAAATCGACCCCATTGCTGTCGGATTTCGTAATTTTTTTTTTATTGAGAAAATTTATAAACCCCGTACACCACACAATGTATCACACTGGGGCTTACAATACAAAGGAAAGAAGGAAGGATTACAACACAAACATCTATGCCGTCTTCGGGATTCGAATCCAGGCCAGGTCAGCGTCCCTAACCATTATACCGGATGGGCGGCATTTCGCAATTTCGAACCATTTTTAAGTGATGAGGATTACACATGACCTGTTACTTCCCTCTCTAAACTTTCACGCACACTAAATTAAGGACTTAGAGCCTCGACAAATTTAACGTGAATCAGCTCCTTTACGCTGTGGTCTGCGGAGTCACTAGGATTCGAATCAATGAATCGACAATGTCGGATGGCTGCGATAGCCTAGTGGTTACAGTCACGAACTCGTGATCAGGTGTCGGGGGTTCGAATCCTGGGGGCCACTGAAGGCCCGTCATGTAGAAGGGGCTCACCAAGATTAAATCTGATAAGTTCAATGCCTTCCCTTTTGCGCGGCGTGATAGTTTGGAGAGAGGGATGCCAGCTCAGATGTCGTCATGAGGTCTTTCACTAATAGCCCTTGTGTTGTTTTATATTGCGACGTTAATAAACTTTTTCACTTGACAACAATGGTTGCGAGTTTCTGACCATGGTCACTAGGCTACCTCGGACCCAAGACTATCGTCATCTAATATCCTGGAGCCGGTTCTAAATTTGGAACACATTTTAAAAATGAGTATTTATTAATGTCGCACTATAAAGCAACAGCGAGGCAAGGTTGGAATATTTTTCAAAGCTGGACAAAATATATTCAGTTCGGATCCTATTCTTAACATAGGCAAAGATAGCTGCAATCCATAACAAAAATAATTTAACTTTAATTAAACAATCAATCAACTGATGTTGTGTTAGTTCTGTAAGCTGTAATGATCCAGATGGTTGAACGGGAAAAGTGTTTTTTACCTTTGAAGGGACTGTGTTTGTGGTTTTGATTTCATTTGCAGCTTATATTATTTACTTATAAAAGAAAACCCTAAATTGTGCTGTGAAATTCACTTTACTGAGACAGATATGAAGGAAATGTTATCTCATTGGTGATAATTGCTTCTTTTTTTTCTTATTATACGAACTTGATAACCTTTATATACACATGTTTCTCTATTTTTCCGATAGTTGTCCCGAGTACCAGAACAATACTGTTCATTAGTTATAAATAACTTTGGATTTAATTGAATGTCTGTTCCTATTTTGCTTAGTATCTTAAATAGCACAATATGTATAAAGAAATATAACATTTAAAACCATTCAGGGTATTCTGCCGTAGTGATTTTAATTATAGTAGTCAATCTCGTAACAAGCCGTCCATCCAGTATAGTGGTCAGTGACTGTGGTGCCGTAGGGACTGGGTTCAAATCCCGTGAGAAGGCATAGATGTTTGTGTTGTAATCCTTTCTTCTGTCTATGTTGTATGCCCCCATGTTATATATTGCGTGGTGCACCAGATTTATAAATATTAAAAAAAAAAATCTCATAATTAGCCATTTAATGGACGCCATGATAAGTACAAATAATGTAGCGACGAACTTTTTTGGGCTCCAATTTATATGAAATATTCTTTTATGATGTGCGTACTTTACCATACGAAAGTTATTGTAGTTTTATACTGGAATTGAAAATGAAGCGACTGCTGATAATGTTAAATTAATTTAAAATTGAATGAGGGATAAAATGCCAAATGTTATCGGCCGCAGATAAAATTACTTCAAAGGTAACCATTTCTCGTCTTTTTTTCCCCGTATAGATTTTAATCATAACTCGGTGAAATTATTAACCGACATTTATTTGTTCACATTTTAGATGTCGATGTTAAAAATGTCTATTGGCGAGTTTTGAGCCCTTAAAATTCTACCGTGTCTTTTTAGTCTTATGTATTTATATCGAATATTTTTATATTTAATTGATATAGAATGAATAGTACAAATCTTTCTATCGAATAATTTTTATATGAAATATTTTGATGGTTCAATATTTTTGTTAAAAGCAACATATAAGTTGAGATATTTTTGATAACATATACCGTTATGTTTAAAATCTCAAGTGGCTATAATGATTTACTATTTTTGAAGTTAAAAGCAACTAACTGCATCTACACATTTAGGTATTTGTCACCTAGCAATATATTGTGCAACACAAGAAACTCTAATTCTTACGATGGTGTAAAGCAAATTTGTACAACGACCCGTTTGATTTCGGGGAGAAAATTAATTGCGTCGGTCACTGATTGTAGCATCACAAGAATCAAGCATGTTTCACAGATATAAAGTCGGTGCTAATTTGATGTACGAGTGCTACGCGCCAAGTTTATGATCGCCAAGGTGAGCGGTAACATTTAGATATGATTACCTTAATACTTTTATCGTGTGGTGATATGGTTACCATGGAAATAACGAATATTAGTTAATTTTTGTTTTTTTCGGCGGTAACCTATTGATTTCAGATGATTTTAATGAGATTTCTTCAAAGACTTAACCGTTTTCATTGCATTTATTCTTCAAGCTACTATTTTAGACTTCTGTTGTATTTTCTGCTGTTTTCGAATATGGAAATTTCTATTCATTGTTAAGTACCAAGATATTTTTAAGAATATGAGGGATGTGCTTTTTAATTATTGCTGTGAATCGCACGTTTTCACTTTATTTTACTTTTTAATAATCCACTTTTAAACGTTTCTTGTTCGTTGAAATTCATTAAAGGATCTCGAAGTTTTTGAAATATTGCAAGCTATCAGCAATTATTAATTTATATTCATTATTAATTATAATATATAATTATTAAATAAAATATAATTTTAAAATAAATTATATATAATTGTTATATTATAATTGCATATAACAATTACTATTAAATTCTATTATTATTACATAATATATTAGATATAATTTTTTTATATTAATTTTTTCATTATTGATTACTTTATATCTATTTCTATATTCTTCATTTGAAATACATTTCAAAAAACAGTTCTTTAAAATTATTTCCCTGACGATTTGTTGCCGCTAGGCCGCCATCTTGGATTTTCCATATCATTCAACAACAAGCGCTGCTTGGCGCGATTAAGGAAACGCGCCAAACAGTGCTTGGTGCGTAGCACTCGTTTTTCAAATTAATTCCATAAAGTCTAGACTCTGGGATTGTTTTAGTCGAGCTGTCTTTGAGTATTTATTTCCCTAAATATCTATTGTATAAAGAGGATTTTGCTTGATAAATGCATCGAATTCTAAATGTTCACATTGGCGTAGTATGGAAGTTAAGCAAAGTTCTAGTTCCGGTGCTGTCTTCCACAGTTAAATTACAAAGATCAGTCACCAATAATCTGTGTTGCTTTCAAGAGAACAATCTACTTATTAACTACACCGTGATTTTATTGTTCAAATACTTTTCATGTGTTCACTACAAATATTTTTAATTCTAGTTTAGACATATTTTTTATCCGCAAAAAGAAATGAACCAAATTTAATGGATAAAAAAATTAAGTATTCCCAAACAATGAAATACAATGAAATAAATGAAACATTCTATAAAATTAACAAATAAAGCATTCTTTCGTAACAATAGATAGTTCGGTTTAACTGGCTATTATATTCGACCAATGCAAGTCCTTTTGTGCATCGTGATAATGTTCACTTTTAATATTTTTACGAATATTTTATTTAAATTTTCGAAATCGGTATTTTTTTAACTATTCCCCGTAAAGTATTAATTAACGACTCCTTAAAATGGTTGAAAACATTTACTTGGCTTTTTTTACGATTTTTGGGTAATGTTCATAAGCAATAAAGAAACCCTAAGTTTTCAAGTAAAAATTCTACATCCATTGCCTTGTTTGTAGTTTTTGGTATAACATTTAAATGAAATCCATTCGTTTGAGGAATAAAAAAAATTCCGATCATGCCTTTTTTCCTGTGTAAGCAAATAGCTTTTGCACATATACAGGGCTATTCATAAGTCCCAAGGTTTCGGAACGCTGTAATAAAAAAAACTAAGACAAATACAGCAAAAAAAGAATATGTGAAATAATACAGAAAAAATTCGAGCTTTCTTACATATTTTACATGTATTCCATATGTGAATTTTTAATCACATGGAATCAATGCTGTAGCCCAGTTACTACCACACCCTTCTCAATATGGTACTATCAACGTTATTGATAGCACGCGTTAAATTTCCTTGTTATCCGAAAACTTGTCTTTTACATAAGATCCAAGTTTTCGCACCCTCTTTGCCGCGTGACGTAGCAGAACTGGATGAAAGGATAACACGAGCTTTCAATAACGTCGATAATATCATTTGGCCTTGAGTGAGGCAAGAGCTGGACTATCACATGGATGTAAGCCGTGTGACCAAGGGTTCACATATGAAACGGCTGTAAAATATGCAAATAAAACTGGATTTTTTTCTGTATCTATTCCAAAGTTCTTTTTTGCTGTATTCGTCTTATTTTTTTTACTACAGCGCTCCAAAACCTTGGAAGGAATTATGAACAACCCTCTATAATCTCTATAAACACAAATTCTTCCTGATTTTTCTGCAGAAGCTGTCAATCTCCAGAAGATGAGGAAGTGCAAGAGTGTCCTCAATTTTCCCTTTTGACAAACAACAGCTGCATCAAAATGTAAGGCTACCCAAAAAGGAATTAGATTTGTCCTCAGATATGACATCTCGAACATCGACTATACGCGATCTCAAAGGAGAAAATCATTGGGAGAATTAGCAGTTCAAAGGAATTTTCTTTGAAAATAATCAGCATAAGATTGTTTATTTACATAAGAGTACTTTTTGCTAATAAATTTTTTGAGCACGCTTTGAAGTTCATAGAATGTGAACGCAATAGCTCTATCAAGGATCATCATCACACATTGGTTGACAATCATCACTTGTGTACTCAACCCTACCCTCAGCTGTCAAACTTCAAATTTATCGATTGATCTCCTAGAGCAGGGGTCGCCAAACTTTCGAAAAGAAGAGCCAAGTTGTAAGTGAAACAAGAAAACAAAGGAGTCAAAGTGCCATTTACACAAAGAACTATTTTTACAAAGAGTAGTATGTGCGTGAACAGGAGGGAAAGGGGAGGGGGCTGATATAGAACTTACTATCGAGGCTATTGTGCTCCAATTAATATTTTTATATTTAAATGTACACAAAGCTACATTTTCCATTCCTTCTAAAACTAAGAACTTTCGAAGATACTTTTATTTCTGTAGCTCAATGCAAGAACAACTACTATCGAAATATTGTAATGTTGGGGAGTTAAATTTTCAAGCGTCATGATAAAATGGTTCTATCAATAATACAGTTAATTTTCCCCCTGAAATTTCATGTTTACACTAATAATTAAAATGGTCTTTTATTTTATTCCTGTACATAAATCCTTTCAATTTTCTTTTTATTGACCTTTAAGCAGGTTATAAAATATAGAATGTGTTTTTGTCACTTCTGTTGGCGATTTATGTGTATCTTTTGCTCACATTGAAGGGTGCTTATGGAATAGAGTTCCTATATGGAAATAAGCAAATGCTACTGGAAATCACTCAAATGAGTATCTTCCCAAGGTGGCATTTATCCCAAAAAGTTAGATTTTTGCTGTTTTGGAACTATCTTAATGTTTTCAATAATTCTCTCTATACACTTAGTCAATGAAAAATTTCATACAGAAATATTAAGTCTGTCAAAAGGTTAATTGAAGACCTAAATAATGCAATTTTTCTTCAATAGTTAGGAGAAAGGAAAAAGATAAAGGAAGTTGGATAGTTTTTTTTAATAATTCATATATAGCTTAAGGTTTGAGGAGCTGCAACCGTCTTTACAAAAATCCGCGTACGACTCGTGAGCCATGGTTTGTCAACCTCTGTCCTAGAGAGAAATGCTGATGTATTTCTAGTTGCCGTTTGTGCCCTTGCTCTCGAAACCATTTAGATTTTATACTTAAAGGATACTTGTGTGGCTTCATATCTTACCTATGGTTCTACCCAGCAGGAGAGCTCTGCTGGATTCAGTTTTTTTTTTGTGAACATCTTCGAAGGGTCTTGCGCAGCAGGCTTGGGTGCCCCAAGCAATATATTTTATGGTCAGCCTAACCACCTCATACAGACATGCTGTTTTTATTGTGAATTAATTCCCAGTCGAAATAGAGATTCAATAAAGATAGAAGAGGTAGGGCAAAAAGTATACGAACTCGACTGTCCTGATTGGACAATCACCTTCCAATGATCCCCTAACCACAGCAACATCCCAGGTAATGAAAGAGCGGACATTCTTGCTAAGCCAAGCTGCAGTATTCTCCAGCCTATTATTGACAAGTCATGCGGCCAGGCATATTTTTGATAATTTTTAAATCCACAAAAAAAAATTTTATGCGCTTACGCTGAAGAAAAGGATGTCAAGGATGAGATTTGGGACGTTCGAATCAATAATCCAGTCCCAATAAATATTCCAAGACAAATCTTCTCAATTTTCTTTAGGATTTTAACCGGACATGGGGACTATCTTCCAGGACGCCTACACCGCATATGTGAGAATAAAAATCCTGACTGCCCTCTGTGTTTGCTGAAAGTAGACTGATGGCTATGGTCACGAACTCGTGGCTGCCGAGTCGCGGGTTCGAGTTCTGGCATTACTCATTGTAGAGGGGGTTAAACCTGTATTGGGGTTCAAAGTCTTTTTGCTGGTGTGATGGGATATCTTTGAGAAGGGAGCCAGCCCATGTGTTGTTCTCGTCACTTGGTTGAGTCTCAAACTTACAAGTTCCGTCACCCATAGCCCTCTTGTTGCTTTATAGTCAGTGACGTCTTAAAGTTATTCGAGGCCCTGGGCCCAGAGAAATCTTAAGATTTTTTGAGACCCTGAGCCCCCAGGCAAAAGTAAGCCCTAACTTAGATCTTTAAAAGTGGACAGCATATAGCATGCATTGTCAAATACTCGTTCAAACGATAATTTGAAAGAAATAAATGTGCACCACTCACAATCTCGAAAGCACAAACCAGCTCAAACTATGGCCGCATTTCAACTAAATGAGTTGAATGATTGTACTTAATACCTTGGCCTAATACCATGAGTTATGGTATTAGGCCTGGGCTTAGACATGGACAGCGGTCATCCGATAATAATACAATCTTACTACTTTTGTCAGTTTGACATGCAGTTTGAAATTCTGTTTTTCGGAGAATATGTATGGGAATAATATTTGATCATTTAAACTATCCGGGTCATGATCTTATTAAGACCGAGTCAAAAACAAAACGAGGCCCCCACCGAGGGTGAGGCCCTGGGCCCGCCCCAGTTGTCCCATGCCTTAAGATGTCCTTGCTTATAAAGCCTCTCACTCAGTCTCTGGCCAATATTAATTTTAATGTTTCATGTTTGACAACTTTTCTGACAAGGCCAACTTGTATTAGAATGCTCATAAGGAAATGGTCTTATGCGGCTTCATCCTCAATATAAAAGAAACCAGCTAATATTCAAAAGTAAGCCAGTACAGTTGAATCTTAATGCTGGGAGTGAAGGAGAGTAATTTAAGAATCTAAATTTTTTTTTTAGCTTTATAACGCGAAAAAATCTTTTTGAGGATTTTGTACCAGTGATTTTCAGTACTATGGGGTAGATGAGAGTAATTTAAATCTCAAAATTTCTAGTTTTAGATCCAAAAAAATCTGTTTTAGGTTTTTAGGCCACTACCGCTGAGCTTTAATACTGGGGGTAGATGAGAGTTATTTAAATCTCCGAATTTCTAATTTTATAACCAAAAATTCTTTTTTAGGTTTCGTCTCTGCAGCGAAGGACTTGAGAAGTGGATGGCAATTGATAAATCAGAAATTGAAAAATGGGAGAACCCGCCAGTGTTTACAGCCGCTGAAATGGAACCTCGTCTTTACCGAATATTAGTTTATAGCAAGTGTTACGCGTTGATATTGTTAATCAGCTGTCTGATGGATACACGGTTGTTCAAATACATAAACTGGTATTGTATTACAAGCTTGGCGAGTGCTGGTGGCTTAATTTTAATATTCTCCCCACTTCTCATGTGGAGAGTTATACCTATTGTCTTTTTCACGATTGGCTTGCTGTTTTTAGCCTTTATTACTTATAATAGATATCACTATGGTGTTTTCTATATATATTGTATAATCTGCTGTATGGAAGTTCCCAGTTTTGAATTTCTCTTGGACATATATGTGATAGTATGCTTTGTCGTAGAAACTGTGTATTCCATATACATGAAAAAGGCACTTGAAACTTTTGTTCCCCTAATAGTTCTGTCAGAATGTGTCATCTGGTTCTTGCCAATGGATATCTTATACAGAGTGCTTATAAATTTTTTTTGGCTTGTGATACATTCTACATTTTATTCCATCATCATACCAGTATTGACTCTGTACTTTTTTATGGTGGCATATATACTAGTGATGAGAAATTTGGGCGAGGATGCAGATGTTGTGTATAAAATAGTACATGCTAGCTTACTTGAAAATATTGAAAAATATATATTTAATGCATCCTTAGTTGCTCGCCCATAGTGAAAAAAAATGTTGATTTGGTTTCTATTTAAAAAAAAAATGGTGTTCTGTGCATTTGTTCTATAACGAGAAATTAACTAATTATTTATTCATAACTGTTAAGAATGTTATTAAATAAAATTTTTTTTTCTAGTCGTCTTTTTCTTAAAATTTTGATACAAGTGCAAACTATTTCTGTCTATTAGCATTAGGTAAAATAAAGAAGCAAAACTACTTGATATTCTGTCGAAGGAATTTAAAATATTCACGCACGCACGCACTCTTTGATGTCCCTTATAGTAATACTCCCCAATCTTCTTATCGCCGCAGACCGGTCAACACTTGACAATTTTACCATGGCCTGCTATTGGGTGAAGGGAAAGGGGACCTTGAGATTGTTTAAACTTTATTTTTCGATATTTTGAGCATACACCTGTGCTTTTCAAACTTTCAATATTTATGACCCGATATTCAATCATAACTTTCATCGCCCTCCCCACCCCCTCCATACAAAAATATAATGTAATTAATTTAATAATACCAGGTACTTATAATTAAAGTTACACTATTCAGAGGCCTGTAGAACCTGTTCTGTTTATCGTATTTCGATGAAACTCGGAATATATAGTATATCAGGGTTGGTCAACTTTTTTGGGAAGCGTGCCACAATCTGATGAAAAAAAATTACGCGTGTCACTTCCAACTTTTCCACCAAACTAAAAAATATAAAAAAAGTAAAAAAATGTTACTAATAGGCTTATTATGGGTTAATTACACCAAAAAAATATTTTTAAATGCAAGTTCTATATCAGGGGTAGCCAACCCGAGGCCACGTTGCGGCACGCGAGATTCGTAACTGTAGCCCGCGAAAACTTATTGAAAAAGTTACAAAAATTTTGAAAATATTAATGAATTAATTGAATTACAATAGAAAATTATCATGAAGAGAATATGTAAGAAACAAATTTTCAGCGTGAGAATTTTAAGGGTTCTAAGCGAGATTTTTTCTTTTCTTCAGTATAGCGCCAAAAATGAGATCATGCTCCAAAACTTACTATTCCACAGTATTGTAACGTTCCGAGAAAAGTATTGAGTAACGGGAGACTAAAAACAAATAAATTCTCTCTCTCGGACGGTCGAGTCTGCCCCAAAAGTTCCCTTCTCTCGGGGGCGGATAATTTTTAACATATCTACTTTCATTCGAATTTCAGCTTCCCCTTGCAGTGCTGAAGTTGGGTGTTTGTATCTATTGGCTGTCAGCGTGATGTCAGATAAAAAGAGTTTTCGGAAGGTATTTACTATTTCTGTAACGCCAAGAAGTAATTCTGCAATATATTAGGAGAGCAGTTGTTGATAGGGTAGAAGTAATTCTATCTGCACAAAATAGCCACTTTATAAACCAGAGGGAGTGAGAACTTGCATCCATGACTAATCAGAATGCTGGATTTGGAGCCCAGAAAATTTGTTGCGTAATATCGGCAAATTGTTTCTAGCTGTCACTCGGTTGATTTTAAACTCTGTTTAGCAAGGCGTTAAGCTTTTTTATTTTTTTCTAAAATTCTTATTAGATTTTAGCGTTGAGCGTAGTTGTTTAAAATTTTTTTATTTTCAATATATTTATGAGTAAACTTTCAACATCTAAAAGAAATTATGAAGAGGATATTGCAGCACGTGATCTTAAAATTGTCTGGGAAGAGCAATACTTTGTTTACACATCAAAATGCTTCCAAGCCTGTTTGTTTGATATGTTGAATTTGTATAGTAGTTCTAAAAAAATTAACTTGGACCATCAGTCCAAACTACTGCATAATGATTTCAAGAGAAATATCCTGTTGGATCAAATTTGCGAACGGAATTTATCAATAAAAAAAAAGCAATTTTTAGCCGGCCAGCAATCTTTGTTCCAGAAGAGAAATGACGAAATGGAAACCATGGTGAAGGCTTCTTAAGAACTTTGTTGTTAGCCCGCACGAAAAAACTATATTCTGACGGAGATAAAAAAAAAGTAGCCTTTTAATTTGTGCCCAAAATGTCGGTGATCTAAATGTCAAAAATATCGTTGATAAAATAGCTTTGTCTAGAAATACCGCCATGGAACTTGGACTTGTTGGAACGCAAATTGTCTCTGGACTTCAAAATTGCAAATATTTTTCATTAACTTTGGATGAAAGCTGTGATATCACAGACAATGCGCTGTTAAGCATCTTTGTGCGTTACACGAACAATAATTTTGATATTGTGGAAGAACTTCTTGATTTGCGCCAACTAGATTCAACTACAGGTGAAGACATTTTTAAGGAACTTATAAATGCAATTGAAGTTGGGGGGGGGCAAAGTAGAGAATGAACAAAATTAGCCAGTGTTTGCACAGATGGAGTGCCTTGCATGGTTGGCCGAATAAAAAAGGTTTTGTTGCATTGCTTGGAAATAATTTGGGAAGAAACGGTATCGAATATCATTGTATTATTCATCAAGAAGCTCTTTGTGCCAAGGACTTAAACTCGTCTTTTGTTGTTGACCCCGTGGTGCGCTGTATCAGCAAAAGTACGAGCTCGTGCTCTGAATCAACGAAGATTTCGTAAGCTCTTCCCCGAAGAAACGGAAGAAAATAACGAGTTACTCCTTCAATTGTAGTGTGCGCTGGCTTTCTAAAGGAAGTTCACTTGCGAGATTTTGGAGTTTGAGGGAATGTGTTTTAGAATATCTGGAAGAAAATGAACTGCCCAGTAATTGCTCGCTCCTCAGGAGTGAAAATTGGCTGCGAGATTTAGCTCTTCTTACCGATATAATGGAACATAAAAATTTAAATTTAAGATTACAGAGAACAAAATTGTATTTTTCCTACCCTGTTAGTCATATATCTTCTTTTGTGAACAAACTTTTGCTTTTTTGTCTGGATTTTGGAGAGAAAAAATTAACTCATTTCCCATTCATGCAGGAATTATCTGCCAAAGTTAGCAATGTTACGAACAAAAAAGATTAAAAAATTTAGTATCCATTTTGCAGAATTCTTTCAGTGCCAGGTTTGAGGATATTAAAAGATGATAAAAAAAATACAAAACTTTTCACCAATGCTTTTTCGATTTCTATTCAAGCTTTAATTGTTACCCACCTCGGGTATAAATTGAAACTGACCTACAGCACCATATTACTCTAAAAAGCAAATATAAGGATATTATTTTAACCGCAAATGATCCGAATTACATCGAATTTTTGGAATTTGTGCCAACAAGCAATATTCCAAATTTACATGATTTAGCGGTCAAATATTGTTGTAGGTTTGGATCAACATGTTTGTGAAGAAATGTTTTCTATTATGACGTAATTAATCAAAATATCGCTAAAAATTAACTGGTATGTACCTAAAACACCTAATTTTGTTAGAATCTTCACGAACTATAATCCAAATGTTTAGTAAAAAAACTACAAATTCAAAAGCCACGTTAAGAAAGTACTGAACTGCTTAGTAATAATTTAAAATGAAATGTTTCAAGTTGCTTATTTTTATTTTGCACCTAAAAGCTAACAAAAAATTAGTACAAATTTTCACCACCACGGGGCTTTTATCGAATATTTCTTATGCAAACCCTTAAAACCTTTATATAAACTTGCAGTCATAGCCAGAGAATCATTCAGAGTGCGTTTTTCATCGTTAGTCATGTCCTTACAAAAAGAAGATAGAGCTTTGCTATGTGGTAAAACTGTTTTATCAGAACGGGCAGCAACCACTTAGCTACTCTGCATGAACATCGTCGTTTAAAGGATTTGCAGAAAGGTCCATATCGAGGATTGGTTGAGGAAAATGATTATGAAGTTTGTTGGTTGTGCTGCCTGGAAGAGGACGGAAACCGGATGGGACTGAAAGTGTCGAAGTCGCTTCTGCTGGGATTGAAAGAGCCTCCAGTTACATCTATTCTTCAGCAAACGGTCGATCAGTGTCATGGGAGTTGGTCGACAATACGAAAAATGTTGCGATACCTTTTGAAATGGTATCCGTATAAGATCCACGTGATGCAAACGATGAAACCTCAAGATCAGTATCCATACAATAACATTGTATTGAATTCAATAATAATATACTTTGACACTAAAGCTATTTGCGACTTTAATCTCTTAAATGCCACTGATGTATATAAGCGTCTCGCTCAGCTAGTGCGTTAACTGCCCGAACGTATAAATACGTGTTTCCGAAGTATTATATTTTCTGTTCACTGCTATCCATAAAATTATTTCGAAAGCTTTGGAATTGAATAAAATGACGGGACATTGTTTGTGAAGAATTTACTTATTTCAGATAATTTATTTATTCCTTTTCTCCCCCCCCTCAATACACCACATACGCGCGCTTACATGGAAAACGGTGGCAGCATTGGAGAGCGAATCACGTAACTTTTAATCAGCAGTTAGGGATTAACTATAAACCGTACAAAAATTATCAAGATATATGCTAGATTTTGTATATAAATTTATGTATGACGAGCCTGGTAATTATTATACTTGCTTTTAACTTAGAATTGTTAAATTAGTTATCAAATGCATTGTGCAGTACTGATACATTTACAGGTGTATTATATTATTGCAAAAGTGTGTTGTATTTTTATTATGTCAATGTATTTTGTTTGTTTACTTTTAGTAATTAAATAATTTTTTTAATTAATCTTTTGTCTTCGACGTTTCAATACGCTCGCGCCCCCCTTGTAGGGTTATCACGCCCCCCAAGGGGGGCACGCCCCACAGTTTGAGAAAAGCTGGTGTGCATTTTCAGTGGGACCCATCCCACGTAGGGATTGATGGTAATGAGAGAGCCGATTTCTTAGCCAGGACTACGGCTGAAAAGGGGGAGAGCCCTACTAGGTCTTATACATTCAGTGAATTATCTTCCCTTAAGATTGAACTCAATCACCTTGGAAGAACTCCTAGTCATCCTTGGTACTTCAGAAGAAATCCAGGAGGTTCATTCAAACTTATGCCTAGGAAAATACCAGACTGTCTTCTCGCGCTTTGCGTAAGCAGGCATATAAAAGCTCTCACTTTTCGTCAAGGTCAGAGAATATTACCGGAGTGCCACTGGTGTTACACCGAGCTGGTCTCTCCTGCCCAGATCTTAACTTTTTTGAGTTTTAAAAAGGACGAGGTCCTTCTGGACCCTCTTCTATTTTTTAAAATTCCTAGATATTTTTGGATTCATGGAATTGTGTAACTATCTGGAATTAGATACAGCAACAAAACTGCATATCGGTCACCAATAACATTTTGCCTGAGTTTGATAATAATAAACCTTAAATTTACATGAACAGTTTGTGGCCGTGGTAGCCAAGTTGTCAAGGGACTGGAGCATGGCTAGCGTGTCATGAGTTCGAGCCCAGTACCACTGAAGACCCGCCATGTAGGGGAGCGATGCACGTTAAATCTGTCGAGAGCTCAAAAGTCCTTCCGTTGGTATGATGTGGTAGTTCGGAGAGGTGGGTACCAGCTCAGGTGTCGTCCGCGTCACTTGACCATGGTTCAAAATTACGCGGTCCATCGCCAAAAGCCCTCGTGTTGCTGAACAGTGCGACGTTAATATTCACTCACTAACATGGACAGTTTTTTCAGGGACCTGCATTTTTTGAGTTAATTCGGAGAAAACGAATAAGAGAACAGAAAATGGAAATCTTACGTATTTTACGTATCCATGCCAATTTACAAGATAACTATTCAAATTGTTAACTTCCATTTCACCTGTGTCGTAGGCACTGAATTGGCAACCATATGCTGGTTTTTTTTTATTTCTCCATTTGCCAACATTCTAAGCTTAACCATTCGTTCATATGGCAAGCTCGAATACTATAATGAGAATCTGGGATTTGGCCGAACTCTTAAAAATAAAATTAACAATAATATTATATGTAATTATTATATTCTAATTATATATAATAAAATTTAAAATTTTTATCTTTTACATAGTATTGTTCAACTACGCACTCCGTATTTCCGTCGTGGTCGCGGTAACCTAGTGGTCAAGGTAATAGACTCATAGCCGGCATGTCATGAGCAAGCCTGGTACCACTGAAAATCCGCCGTATAGGGGAACGGTGCGAGTGAGTTGAGTGAGTGAATATTAACGTCGCACTGTCTTAGCAACACGAGGGCTTTTGGCGACAGTCTGCGTAATTTTGAACCATAGTCAAGTGACGCAGACGACACCTGAGCTGGCATTTCCCTCTCCTAACTACCACACCACACCAATAAGAAAACGTTTGAGCTCTCGACAGATTTAACGGGCATCCTTCCCCTACACGGCGGGTCTTTAGTGGTACTGGGATCGAACTCATGACACGTTAGCCGTGATCCGATGCCTAGACCACTTGGCGACCACGGCCACAGGGGAACGGTGCACGTTAAATCTGTCTAGAGCTTAAACGTCCTCCCATCCCTCGAGTAGAGGAATATTGGGACGTTAATATTCATTCACTCATTCACTCCGTATCCATGTTAGCGTATGGACAAGTTCTACTTTGTAAACAACAACATTGATTGGAACCCTCATTTACTTCCTGGATAATATTAATCTATGGGAAAACATCGAAATTAAACTGAGTTTTTCAAACTTTTAATGCAAGTTTTTGAAACTTTTTTTGCACTATATGGATAGAAGATGATCTGTAGATTTCAGATTCAGGATTTTATAGTATTTATTTCAGTATCTTTTCTAAAATATACCTTGTTAATTTTTTTTTTAGCTCAAAGCAATGTTGATATTGCATTAACCGGAAGAAGAAAAGGGTACTAATGACTGTAGTGCCCCCCCCTTCCATAGTAAGCTTTACGGTAGAACTTGTCCATTCCGTGTTTAGAACTTCTAAATTATTTTTTTTTGTAAAATCAACACTAAATGAAGATGTGTGTTACGGAACGCACCGCACAAACACGCTCCAGTCAGTGATTAAATATTAACGTCGCACTGTTCAGCTACACGAGGGCGTTTGGCGATGAACCTCGTAATTTTTAACCATGGTCAAGTGACGTGGATGACACCTGAGCTGACACCCCCTTCCCAAACTACCACACCACACCAAAGGGAGGAAGTTTGAGCTCTCGACAGATTTAACGTGCATCGCTCCCCTACACGTTGGGTCTTAAGGGGTACTGGGCTCGAGTAGCTGAATAGTGTGACGCGTTAATTTTTCCTCACTCACTTTTCCTTCTTGCGAATACCATGGCTGCGGTAGTCTAGGGGTTATGGTCAAGAACCTTGAGGGACGTGTCGCGAGTTTGAGTTCTGGTGCCACTGAAGACCCACCGTGCAGAGGGGACCGATGCACGTTAAATCTTTCGAGGTTAAGAGTCCCCCCGTCGTCACGATGTGGTAGTTTAGAGAAGGGGTCGTTCTCTTAAATTTACCGAGACTCAAAATTGTAAGGTACGCCACCCATAGCCCCCATGCTGCTTTATAAGGCAACGTTAATAAAACTCTCACTTACTCTGGAGGAACCCCATGAAAATAAATGGCAAATAATGATCTGCACAATAATCAAACACAACACAATTATAAGGTTAATTCCAAAGCACCATAGAAAAAAAAATTCATTTTGGGTTTCTGACAATTCAGGACTTTACCAAAGATATAACATGTGTTCTTTTTCATGAATTAGAAGTATATACAAATCAATTTATAAAGTATTCAATTGGCATTCCAAGCCCTATTTGGCAGATAAGAATGTAAACACAGTGACGTTTTAAACCTGAAAAACACTTGCAAAGCCTCAATCGCTTTTATTTATTCATATGCAGTCAACTGAAGTATGTCACTCAAGTGTAATCATTAGTTTTGTTTACCTGTTTTCGAAGTGAAATTTGAACGTTTTTAGTGAAATTTTGTAATTCGAGTATTTGAGCACATTGAAACTCAATTTTGTTCAGTTCAAGTCGAATAATCTTTTAGATTTATTGTAGTTAATTATTTTAGCATTTGCCAAAGAACTCAAGATTACATTTTTTTAAATTAGAACTGTTAATCTTGTATCGAACACTAATAATGTAAGTAGTTCCAATGTTGAAGTTAATCCCGATTCAAAGAAGCCTTGTGCAAAAGCAAAGAAAATTCTCATTATAAATTAGTTTTTCTTCTGAAGAAAACAGGCATAATTAATACCATATTGAATTTAAATATACTTGAATTTGTTACTAAAAATGAATGGCGTTGTAAAATGTGACAGTGGCGTGGACTTGCAAATTTTAAAAACAACTCTGGACTGGCTACTACATTTGTCGAAGTGCTGTGTTTGTACATATCACATAGAATTTTCTTCTTCAAATTTGCATAAAGGGACACAAATCACAATAACTAATACTAGATTAGCATATACCGTGCGATTGTCTTGTGGTATAACGAGAACATTTTACTCAACCAACTCTAGGAGACTATCTTCCCACTGAAAGGATAACCCACATAAGGACCAACAACCCACATAACCCTCAACCAACTAGGAGACTATCTTCCCACATAAAGACTATTCAAAATGCTGAGAAGGAGTATGTTTGCGAAAATGAAAATGATAAAATTTTTTGCAGAGGCTGTAAATGGGACTTGGCAGAAATGAGGTTATTCATCTCTGAATTGGGCAGTTATTCCATCATTGATACTGGAAAGGTGATGGATGTTGACTGTTTGCATGGGAAGACAAATTCCAAATAACACGCACTCCCCAAACAACATTTGTACAGATTGAAACTCTCATTTGGTGTTTATGATACTGTTTGCTCGTTCAAATGATAATAAAACCTCAAAACTAAATATGCTTTAATAATTGGAAGTAGAACTTGTAGAATATACAGTAAATGCTATGAAATGTTTCAGTAGGTAAAGACTAATGAAGACAATCTATGATTTTTCTGGATGATCCCAGGAAATAATGGAAGACAAAAAGCAAAAGTAAAAAGATTTCATTAAGGAAATAAGTCAACAGCGGGTTGTAGCGCAAGATTTTTTTTGATGAGGTTAGATTTTATATTAAAATTATAGTTTTCTAAAAATATTATTTTTTAAATTGTGAGTATACTTTTCCCCGGATCTACTCCTTTGATGCGCTTAAATTTTTACTACAATTTTCTTATGTCTATTTTTGTATATTAAAGTGAAATTATTGAAATATTTCTTAAAATTTTAGCTAGATCGCAGATGTCGAAACAAAAATTTGACAAATTAAATATTATGCTTTAAAAAAAACAATTGAAAAATCAATTTCAGCACAAAGATAAGTGCTTTTTTAATCTACGGAAAAATTTGCAAATATTTTTTTAAATAAAAGATACATCAAATACAGTGTTTATTGCCTTTAGAAGCAACTTATTATACATATATAAATTTGCACATCAGTTTTTGTGCAAAAAGTACTCAAGAGATGGCAGCACAATATGTAAAATTTATTATGCTCAAATAAGTACGTTTCAAGTTTTCCCCAGTAGATGGCAGCACTACCAAATACTTTCCATAGTGCTGCGGTTCTTACAGTGTATGTCTATTATTTTCTGCATTAAAATAAATTATTAATATTCACTGTCATTAAAATTTAACAGATCGAGAATTATTTGTCTCAGGGGAAAAATGGTGGTACACGGAAATGTAATTTAAATTTCGAGAGTTAAAAATCTTGTATGCATACTATAAGAATAAAACTTGTGGGATTTTTTGTTTTGTTTTAAAAATAAACACTAATTGATATTTACTGGTGTTATCAGATTTTCTATGTTTTATGCTCCATTTAATTAGCAAGCTTCAAATAAAAATATAATTTTTTTTTAATGTTTGTACTTGTTTATACGTGAACAAGATGAATTTAATATCAAATGAAACATAAAACTTAGTTCAATGACTGTATTGTAAGGACTTTATTTATTAATTCATTCGCATTCTCTTAAAGACTGGAAATTCTCAAAAGGTGACAAAACAACTTTCAGTAACGGGAAGAAAAATGCATTTAAAATGTTTATTTTGCGAGGGATATTCTATATAAATAGAGTTAGGAATTTTTTTAGAAAGTTTTAAAATTCAAGAAAAAAGGCTGTATTTAAAAAGAAAAAAAAACTATTTATGCTATTATGTGTTGCATATTTTTTACTAAATAATCCTGTTTCCTTGATAACTTTTTCAACTTTGGATTTTCTTGGTGCTTAAAATTAAATTTCTTTATAAGTAAGTTGATAAAAGAATTAAGCTTTTTCAAAGGTAATTTGAGACAAGTTATATTTCTTCTCGAAGTAATTTAGTAAAAAGGGTGAAGAGAGAGAGAGATAGGGGGGGGGGAGGGGGGTAATTCGTTTTAGAAATTCGTATTTCATCAAATTTTAAAACAACATGGGAATTTCTTAACGCAGTTTTTTTTTATTATCAGGAATTGGGAATTGGCAATATTTTTTAAAAAACTTTTTGACTTGATTGTAAGAGTTTGTCATCAGTAAACGATGCTTATTTCATATCTGAACTTCTAGCGGCCTATCAACTTTCAGACATTGTTGTTTGAAAGTGTGAACTGCAGATTGTGAGGATTTAAAATAATAAAGCTTTTATAATTACGGTTACAGAATTTTTTTTTTTTTTGAATATTTCGAATAGTAGAGCCCTTTTTTCCCCTGCACAATCTATTCAGCGCAATGGAAAAACCCTAAACCATAGTTTTATTGAATATTTAGGTCATTGAAAATTAATAGGTATATTTTTATGACTACCCGCTATATATATCATATATATTGGGCTATGTAAAAAAAGTTTATATTTATTCCTTTCATGATACATAAAAAATAAACAAAAACTGACTTTTTGCATACACACACTTTAGTGAAATTTATAAACACAATGCAATCCCCATAAAAAAAGTTGATACAAATTTTATTAACATATTTTTAAAGATAATTGTGATTGAACTTCATACGTATTTGAATGTATTGCAACTAGTGTCTCTACAATACATTTTTTTAAATATATTAAACAAAACTAATTCAAATTTTTCAATTTAAAAAAGAAAAAAATCTCCCCCATAGAAAACTTTTTGAAATTTTTCTCCAAGCACAGAGGAGCAGTGGGAGGGAGAGAGAAACAGATAGTGAGGCAGAGGTAGATAGAAGGAGGAAGAAAGAGAGGGAGGGGTGTAGAGACGTTTATGACGTTTGTATCTGTGGGCATTGGACTGTAAAACAGTCTTCCCATATCGTGAAAGTCTTAGATGTTGGAACGACTCTAGTTGGTTTTCACATTCTGCGGAGAGGCATGATGGCTATTGGTTGTTGCGAGGAGATCCGGAGGCGTGGCTTAAAGTGGCATCTTGACTTGATTTTTGTTCCTTTCCTTGGAGCTTGACATGGTTGAAAGCTGAGACGTTGCTCTCTGATTGGTCGAGGACGGATGAGGATAAAGACTCTTATTGGCTGCCCAAAAGGGGTGTAAAGAAAAATTGAAAGATTAGCTTGTCCAGTGGGGCAAAAAATAAAGAAATCAAAAGAAAAAAATTAAAAAAGAAATTTAATTTTTATTATTGTGCACTAATTAAAAAACTATTGCGATAAAGATAAAGGCGGATTGTAAGAATCCAAGAGGTTTCTTCTTGGCCTTTTGGTTTTTATCATTTACATATAGGGCATTTAAATTCACCATATTAAAGTTGTTGGTTTCAGGAAGAGAGTTAAAAAAAAGTTAATGTTTATTTTTTGGATGTGTGCTTTAAAACTATTAGTTTTAAGAATTTTATTTATATGTTCATTTCTCATATATCTAGTTGCTTTTACAACCATACGGATGAAGGAATTTTGCACAACATTTAAAATATTAATGTTAGTTTAGGCTGCATAGCCTCAAACTGGACAAGCGGATGGGCTAGAGAAAACGAGGGAGGAGATATAGTGGCGTAGAGGTAGGGAGGAGGAAGTGAGGAAGGGGTAGAGAAAAGGAGGGAGGATAGATAGTGAGGCAGAGGTAGGGAAAAGGACGAAGGAAGAAATGGGGCAGAGAGAGAGAGAGAAGGTAGAAAAGGTGAGAAAGGGGTAAAGAGGACAGATAGTAAGCTAAAGATAGAGAGTGATGAGTAGAGTGAGAAAGCAGATAATGAGGAAGAGGTAGGGAAGGAAAGAAAGAGAGAGAGAGAGGGGTGGAGAGATAAGAGAGTTAGCGAGGCAGATGTAAAGAGAAGGAAAAGGAGAGGAAGAGAGAGAATACTTGAAAAATTAAAAAAAAATAGTTTTAATATCATTGAGGACAATGTATGAAAATGACCAAATCTTTATTCATAGTATTTTTATGCATTGGAAATCCTGTTTTTTTGCAAAATTTTTAAGACCTTATAAGAAAGATTAACATTTTTCTTGTGATTTTTATTTGCTATTTAGAATACATATACTGTTACTTAAATTAATGTTATTTCGTAATATATCCTTCAGGAGAAATAGGTACACCGTTCAAGAACTCTCTTCTTAATCATGATTGAAAATTATTATTGCCGTTTGTTGCTCAGTCCCTTCACACACGTGAATTTATAGCGACGCTATTCTAAGTAAAACCAAGTTTAATCTCTTTTCTATAGAATCTGTAGAATTGGTATAGACATGTAGGAGCTTAGTACGTATTTTTTCTTTTAACTGTGTTTTCATTGGGAGATTTATCAATAAATTCTACCAAGTTTCCTTGAAAGTTGTAAATAAATTTACCAGTGGTTACTTCCTTTAATCAGTGTTTGTTATTAGATAAATATATATTTTCACACGACCGAGAAAATTATTTATTAAATCTGCATTACTCCAAAGCAGAAAATGTTATTGAAAAACCAGTTAAAAGATTTCTACATTTTTATTTAACTTAAGTGAGCTGTAATTGATGTATATAGTGAGTGACCGGGTGTGTGGATTTTTCTTTTTGCACAGGTACATATTGATAATTATTACAATTGATATTTTTCTTTAAATACAATATATTCCACGGGAAAATTATAGACCATTAAAAGCATTTTATTCCATAATATTATTTCATATATCGATAAGGTATTCTACACATTCTATGCAGTTTTAGACGTATCAGCAAATTTATTAAAAGAAACATTTCAAAATAAAACATTTTGACCTACATGAGGGATAATTTTTTAGTAATCTGTACTTGATCATTTTTCAAAGACTTGCTTTCACTATTAACGAACTTTTTAAAAATAAGTTTTAACCGCTTGCTTGATTATCCCGAGTTTTCTCGGGTTCGTATATGTTGCAGTTAATTATTATCCCGAGAAAGCTCGGTTGAAGCAGAATGTGTCCGTACTATTTGTTTTACCATGGTTTTACTCGGCCAGGAGGAAATGAAAGGAAATATTCAGCTTTGATTGGCAGTTTGCAAAGTTTTGTTGGTTTCGTGGATCTTTTGGAGGGATAGGTCACGTGTTTTCCCTATTGTATAGTATGTTGAGGATTGCTTCTCAGTAATCCCTAAAGGGAAATATGTGTGAACCTTCCCTAACCGGTGGGGGATTCATTCAGTCTGTAATCAACTTTGGCCAATATCGGAACCCCGAAATTGGTAAGTGTGCCTACCCACAAAATAACAGTTTTTAATTTATATATAATTGTTTATGTGAGGTGTGTCATCATAATAAATATTCAAAACGAAAATTAAGGACTGATATTTGAAAACTGAATACGCAACCAAATCACAACATAGTACACGTCGGCTGGTGGATTAGTAATGTCTAAAGGATGTATAGTTCCATTGAAAAAAAGTAAAATAAGGGCAATGATGCAAGCTAACGAAAGAGATGATTTTGCAGAGAGTGATTATGGTGAACATTGAAAATATTGGAAGTGATTCTTCTGTAGGGGGGTAGCTTACATTTAGTACTGTAAATAAGGAGGTTCATGATCATCTAAACAATTTAGAATGGAACTGAGATTGAAAAAATAATTGCAGAAAATCACCGTTAAGAGTTTTTGTTGCATCAGGAAGACCCAGCATTAGTCCTTCACCACTCAGGTTAACCTCTGGGTATTTTCCAGATGTTATTCCTGCTGCAGAAAAAAAATCTAATCCAACTAGACAGTGTACTCTGTCATCTCGTAAAGAGGTAAGCCAGTAAGAAAAGAGACCAGAGAGATACCAGTGTACAGAATGTCAGGTATCACTTTGTGTTGTGTCTTGTTTCAAAAACTATCCTACAAAGACTAAATTTATTTTTTTTTCCATTTGCCCGAGATAACTTGGGATAGTAAACTAATATTAAAACTAAATGCTTTTACACCTGTAAAAAAATTAAAAATTCTACTTAAAACTTGCATATTTTACTTTGTTTCGTTTCCTTATATTTAATAATAAAATAAATAAAAAAATGTGATGAGAAATTTTAAAATTTGTTTCAAAAATTTTTGTAAGGAAAGCGGTTGTGTAACTGAACATAATATTGTATTCTTTATCGATTCTCAAGCTGCCATTTTGTCTCTAATAAACTCAAGATATAATGAAAACGCTCTAGTGACTTCCTGTAGAAGGAAATTAGCTGAACTTGGGAAGTCTAGAGGAAGCATTGCCCTCCAGTAGATTCCCAGCCAATGTAACATTTCTGGAAATGAGAAACCAGATAGGCTTGCTGAAGAGGGATCTCTCATGTCCCAACCTGACTCTCCCTTGTCTCTGTGTAACATCAAAATAATCATTTACAGTAAACTGCAAATTAATAGAGTCTCCCTGTATGGTGAAGCAGCTGCAGGTAAAAGGTGGAATATCTTGCTTAACAAAAGTGGTAGAGTTCCCAGTTCCCTGCCTCGATCTGTTGGAGTTGCGTGCTTTCGTCTGCTTACCGGACACGACTACTTGCAAAGGCATTTATATCACATTGGACTAAAGGATTCTACTTGGTGCCCTCTGTGCAACCAGGGTGAAATGGATGGTGACCACCTCAGACACTGCCCTAAATTTCTCCAATAAAACGTGTTGGAGTAAAGTAAAATTCATGAAGAATTAATTAGTTTTTTATCAATGGAAGAACGACACATGAGAAAAATTATAAGTAAACAGGAATTCAATACAGAATTCAAATAGAATCAAATTATTAAAAAAAATTTGCCAGTTGTGAGACAGCCTTATTTATCTTGGGAACTATTTCTCCGTAATTTGACTTTCTTCTTGGTCTATTTTTAATAAAACAATTTTCTCATTTAGTAAAATAAGACAGTTGATTAGGCAAAACTTATTTTCTGAGATCCACAATGCAAAATTACTTAACGGAAAAATGAGCTCAGTGGGATGTCATATCTATTCAAAGCAATTATAATAAATTTGATTTTTCAGATATATACTTTTATTTTTATTTAAAACTTTATTCACTTTTCAAAATTTTATTGCAAAAATTGGATTTTTAATGACAATGAATAAAAATTGCCTTAACCCCTTAACTGGTTTGCTCGAAAACCCTACTCTACCGAAAGCTAGCCACAACTGGTTTCCCTGTACGCTGTACGGGCAGTGGTATTTTCTTTCTTTATCTTTGATTTGCATATATTTTTCATGCTTATGGGGAGGTTATTGAAGCCCAGTGGCGATTTGTAGTGTATCGCACTTCCACGCCACAGGTCCAGGGTTCAAATCCCGGGCTGGAAAAGTTCCATTCAGCCTTTCATCCCTTCAGTGGGTGGATAAAACGAGTACCAAACTTGCTTGGGAACTGAACACTGAGAGTTTCACGTTAGACTGACCACTCGATCGAAACATCTGCACATGCTCTCCTGCGCCTAAGGTCACAAAAGCTGAGATAGGCACATCAGGCCTTAGCTCTGTTGCGCCACTGAGTTCAGTTATGGTGAGATTTTTTGTGCTAGTATTTTTTAGAGATGCAGTTTGTCCATGGAACTGAAATACTTCTCATCCAAGATTTTCTTTGTGGTAAAAGAGGTGATTTTTCTTTGAGATTCTTGAAAATATTCGATAAAGAACAGGGACTGGAAGGCAATGTGCTTGAATTGAATTTGTTGCTTGAGAAGAAATGAAATTGAAAAGTTAATCCAAAAAGTCAATATTATCTCTGTCCCTATTGCAATATAAGACTTAATATTCCACCATGCTTCAAATTGTGTGTGCATATATATATGTGCATATATGTATTGTGACGTTGTCACAAAGGAGAAATCGCCCCTATTCATGATTCATGCCACAGCTGGGGAGCACGTGGCTTTGGCGTCATTGTGCTTTGTGGGACAGCTGGACTGTAGGCGCCAGTGTAACTGGTAAACACTATGGGCTGGGCATCACTGCATTATTTTTCGTCCATAGGCAGTGATTGACCGTCTTGAAAAGCTGGCGCCTGGGCAGACGGCGGCGGGTGGCATCAAAAGAGGAAAAGGCGGCGTGATGATTCGAGTACTAGATGTCAGCCAAGCCCTTGTCGCCGGCGATCTTTGAGAGGGACCGGAGCCCTTGTTATCCCTGAACGAATGGTGGGCTTGCAATACCAAGGTGCAGGGTGAAAAACCTTGAGGCCTGCCGATGGGGGTTGATGAGGGGCGTGGAGTGGACCCGCCCCTAGAGTTTAAAAGGGTCGACCCAAGAAAAAGAGGGATGGCCTCCCGATAGACTCCCACGATCGACCTCCGAGACGGAGTCCTGGGATCTAGGAAGAAAGCACGAGGCGAGGTCCCGCGGTAGATCGATTCCCTCGATAGACGCCTGAGAGAGGATCCGACGGACTAATAAAGAAGACGTGAGGAGTGGACACCAAGGCAATTGACTGGCTATATATAGAACAAACACCTGAAACTGACCTTTTTCTCTTCCTAGTGATCTTCTAAATGTTAAAAAGTGAAATAAACCAATTTTTGATCACAAATAAAAGTATTTTTAACGATTAGTCTGGCGTCCCAATACGCTACCGAGTTCCATTACGTCACAGTATAAAATTATCGACCATTTGAAAAAGAAGAACAAACATGAAATATTTTTGTAAGTATGAGAGAAATTTTTCTAACACACACACACATGTATAAAACATTCTTCATAGCATGTAATGCGTACTTATAAAAAGCAAACTTTTAGGGTTATTATAAAATATAAAAATAGTGTGAAAACTTTAAAATTTTGAAAATTAAAATAAAATGTTCTATCTACGAATTTTGTTGAGTATTATGTTTAGTTATATGCAATAAAAAATGTGCCCTTTTTTGGAATATTTTCGGAAAAATAATTGACCGCTTAAGGGGTTAATATCACTGAAATTGTACCAAGAAGTTTTTTGTTTTTCTCTTCGAAGAAATTCTTAAAAATTGCTCCATTCTCGAAGTAATTGATCCACTACATCCTTAGGGATTATTGTAACTGGCTGAATTTCTGATTTTTAACTTCCTCCTACCATTATGTTACACAATGTTCATTTGTGTGATTTAATACTTCTCGTATTTTCCCACCATTTATATTAAAGAAAACCTATTTTTTGTTTAAAATGAGATTCTGCGCATAGTGCTTAAAATATTCTTCTAAAAACTGCATAAACATTCGTTCTTTTTAAATATAATTCTTACATCTCAAAATTTTGCAGACGTTTCTTTTTCTTATCACCTTTTGACTTTTAAAAAATTGCGAAACTTCAAGGATTGAAAGATTTCAAAACTTTCTTTCCAATCAATTATGCTGAGGAAAGGGGGTCCCAAGAAGTACAAGTCTTCTAATAAATTTCTTAAACACTACGTTTCTTCAACAACTTTCTTTCCTGATTTTCTCGAATTCCACGTCTTTAGTAAATGTACTGCAGCTGTACTGTGTTGAACAAGAAAGAGGTGAAAGTGTGTAGTTAGATCTGTTCGAAGCTAGTGCAATAAAAGAGATTTTATTTCTTCTTACCTCGAGCCTTGCATTATTGTATAAAAGAAAGACTTACTAAGAACATTCATTCAATTTGGCGAAATTTGGTACCACAACTTCTTTGGCATGTTTGTTGATTGGGCGGCTAAAGGAAAGATTTGGAGTTTTCTTTTTTAGCACTTTTTCCCTACTTACCCGTGAAAGACACATTTTCCCCTCGGGCTTCAATAATTTTATTTATTTGCTGAACATCTCTATATAAATTTAATTCTTACGATGAATACTTTTGTAGAAGAAGCTTCTGTCTGGTTCAGAAGGAGTATTTGCTCCATATCACATAATCCAATCAATCTATCAAAAAATACTTTTATGAGTTTTTCCCCCTTCATATTCATTCGAAGGGAAAAATAACTCCTCTCTCTTTTACATAATTTCAACAAGAAAGAAGTAACAAATAAAGTTTTCCATTTTTTGTTTCACTTATCAGAATTTCTTAAATTTATAGCTGATATCTTTTGCTCATCTAGAGAGACATTAATGCATATTTCCTATTGAACAGTTTTAACTTTTTAAATACTACAATGTGGGATCAAAAGTTTGGAAGTAATTTTTACTTAGCCATTGCTATCTTTGCAATACATTTTTTTTGTTGCATTTACTTAACGTTGCCATCTTTTTTAGAAGCATTTATTGACAAATAAGAGCAACTTTCTGAAATTTTTCAATAATGTTCTCTTGTTTAAAATCTTATTCTTTGAAATAATTTAATTTTTTTAAAAAAAAAAGCATGATAAATTCTTCTGAACTTGTTGAAAGAGCAGGATGTTCATTAAAAGCCAAAAATTAACAAATTTTAATATAAACTATGTTGTGCATTATCATAATGAAATAATTATTGCTTTTTTCACGTTTAAAGCTGATTTTCTTCATATTTCTCCTCTTAAGTGTTTTAAGAATTTACGAAAGTATTAGATTTACAGTAGAACGTCGTTTATCCGAACTTTTATTATCCGGAGCGTCAAATATCCGGACCAGGTTTGCTAAAAAAGCTCAATATGAAGGACGCCTGCTACATGTTAGCCCCAGCGTGGGACTCGCTCGAAAGACATAGCCTGAAAAATACATGGAATAAGTTGTGGCCATGTTTAGAAGGCGAAAAATACCACCGGGAGGAGATTACCGACTTTGCCAATCGATCCCAGGATTTCAAGTATGCGATGAGGAACATTTTGAAACCCAGATGGCATGCGATACAGAAAACTGTGGATGTCAAATGCTAAATGATGACTAGATTGTGACTTCCGTGCAAGAAGAATCTGATCCTGTTGCCGATGAAACGGATGAAGACGAAGACAACAATGAAAGTAACACAAGCATCCATCAAATGCTGGCGCGTTTCTGCGTTTGAGAGAGCTATGGAGTGGTACGAAAACCAATCAGTATTTCATACTGATCAACTACTGCTATTCAAGATACTGTCCTACTCCACTACTACTGCTCAAGATACTGTCCTACTCCACTACTGCTGCTCAAGATACTGACCTACACCACTACTGCTACTCAAGATACTGTCCTACTCCACTACTGCTGCTCAAGATACTAACCTACTCCACTACTGCTACTCAAGATACTGTCCTACTCCACTACTGCTGCTCAAGATACTGACCTACACCACTACTGCTACTCAAGATACTGTCCTACTCCACTACTGCTTCTCAAGATACTGTCCTACTCCACTACTACTGCTCAAGATACTAACCTACTCCACTACTACTGCTCAAGATACTGTCCTACTCCACTACTGCTGCTCAAGATACTGACCTACACCACTACTGCTACTCAAGATACTGTCCTACTCCACTACTGCTGCTCAAGATACTAACCTACTCCACTACTGCTACTCAAGATACTGTCCTACTCCACTACTACTGCTCAAGATACTGACCTACTCCACTACTGCTACTCAAGATACTGTCCTACTCCACTACTGCTGCTCAAGATATTTAGAGACTTTGCAGCAAAAAAAACGAAGGTGCACAATGGTATAGCGAAAAATAAGTTAATATTTTCCACAATAAAGGTACAATTGCGATATTTTGCACCTATTTTGTTTTTTATTCAAGCACGTTTCCCGCATTTGATGATTTTCAATATTCGTTTAGTGTCCGGTTTCATTTACTGCATGGATCGCATTCGGTTTTCAGTTATCCGAACAATCGCGTATCCGAACGGTGTCCGGTCCCAATTAATTCGGATAAACGACGTTCTACTGTAACTGGAAATGTTTGTTGTTGAAAATAAATTATTAACAAAATTTTTTAAAAAATGGAGATAGTTTTATTTATTTTGTCCGGGTTATTGGACTTTCTAAAATGTTTGTTGATTATAAATTTTTGATTGTGACGTGGATTGATTTCCAAAATATTGATAAACCCGTTCATGAACTTTTTATCTCAATTTTGTGTAATATAAATAATAATTTTGTGTAATATAAATAATAATTTTGTGTAATCTCAATTTTGTGTATATTTTGTGTAATATATGTCTCATATTTGTGTATTTTGTGTTATATATTTTGTGTATTCTAAATCTGCACAAATACTATCATACGATCTCCAATTTAAAAAAAAAAAAACTAGGTATAAAACTTTTTAAAAAAAATATTAAAAAGGTTAAAAAGAATTTTATTGAAAATTTAGTTTTGAGCCGAATTGAAACAAGATCAAAATGTCCACGTGACAGGTAACTAAAAAAATCCAGCCTTTTATTTTATGTGTCCAGTCTGACTGCTTTACAAGACTGACATTGTGCATGCACAGTAAAGGATTATAAACCATTCCTCTTGTAGCACCAATTACAAATCGAAATAATTTCTGATGACTAATAGGGTGAAGCCAATCATCTCTCTAGAGCAGCGGCTCTTAAACTATGGTTCTTGGACCCCTGAGGGTCCACGGAGTCTCTCATTTAATGTCGAGATTTAACTTTTTTACAGACTCTGAAAGAACTCGTGGAAAAATTGAAAGATGTACCGTACAAGACTAGATTACTAAATAGTCTGCAATGAAAAACCCTACTAGAACTTGTATTTTGATCAAGAATATTGTCGAGTGTATTTTGATTAAGAATATTAAGTCGGGTGAATTTTGATCAAGAATATTTTTTATTTATCCTGGCCATTGACCATCAGGTCATTAGGCAACGAGCTCTGCAATATTTTTTTACAATATAGTCCAAATTCTTAAGTGCAGAGCACACGTCAAGATGAGCAGCGTCCATGACTTATCCAGAAGCACACAAAACATAAAAAGGGGAGTCAGTCAGTTTAAAACGGAACAAATGAGCGCAAAGGCAGTCGTGTCCAGTCAATAATCTAAACTCAGCCACAGCAGCAGCACGAGGAGAGTCCAAGACACAGTTAGGTTTTAATAGAACTCTCCATGATTTATTTTTGGCAGCACTGGCGGCAGCATCTCGAAAGCATTTTCTATAAATCCTAACAATTTCGAGTTTTGCTGAGAGAAGAGGCAGGTCTCTAGTAGATCTTTGGAGAATATACGTGTCTCTTTTTGCAAAAAGGTCAGCCATTTCATTTTCCCAAAGGCCACAATGGGAAGGCATCGACTGGAAGGCAATCTTTGATCAAGAATATTAAGTCAGATGTATTTTGATTAAAAATATTAAGTCAGGGAGGGGGATGTTTAAAATCTTGATGGTCCGCGATTTTACGCTGATGCATAAAGGGGGCCGCGGTGATTGAAAGTTTAAGAGTCAGTCACTGCCATAGAGTGTTTTTCACATGTTCTATTGAAGTTAGATTCAGAAATCTTTCCTGCCAATTCATGTATTGGATTGTTTTTATTCTCCAACAGAAATTCGATTACTAATGTATTCTAAGTATGATATAACGTGATGACAGAGCGCACACAAAGTTTTTTCAAGTGGGGGAGGTCCATGGTCGAAAGTCCTTCAATTCGTATCATACCTCTAGATAACACCAATTGATTCTTCCGATTTTGTCGATTTTGTTAACAAAAAAACCCAGCAAAAAATAGATTATTGAATTAATAATTAGCATTAATTAATAAAATTATAAGTTGATTACAAGTAATTAAATTTTACGTTATATATATATAGGATTATCATTAATCGAAATAAACTCAAGGGCTTTGTGTGTGTGTGGGGGGGGGTCCATACCCCTAGGACGACTCCCTTGTGTGCGCCACTGCGTGATGATGAGATGTGGTATTATTGTTCATGCAGAACTGAAAACCCTCCAGTGAGAAAGGAGTATTTCAGTGCAACAGACAAAACCACATTTGATGGACTATAGACTAAACCACATTGAACGGACTATAGACTAACCCACATTGTATGGACTATAGACTAAACCACATTGTATGGACTATAGACTAAACCACATTGGATGGACTATAGACTAAACCACATTGGATGGACTATAGACCAAACCACATTGGATGGACTATAGACTAAACCACATTGGATGGACTATAGACTAAACCACATTGGATGATGTAAAAGTGAGTAGGGGTACCAAGCCTGATACGAGCAAAAACGAAAAATCCGCTACCTCCAAACTGGTCAATTTCGGGGATGTTGGGGGATAAGGAGAATGAAGGAAGATCCCCTTTCTCCCCAGATGTGTTTCTAAAATTTCTTGGCAAATTAAATCTACTCGGAACAGTAATTTTAATCATTATGATAAAGGTGTGTGTGAAATACTGTCAGTTAAAAATAATTTATGATATTTTTTTTAATACATTTGATTACTCCTGCACTTGACCATTGATTGTTTGAAAAATTAATTTATTAGGAATATTAAATTTTTGCTCATTTTGTTCATATTATAATAAGTATGTCCATAGCTTTCTTTGTTTAAAATTATCTTTGGAGTTTTACAATCTTCAGTATGAATAAATAGTAAAAAGAAAAGGGAACATACAAATTGAGTTAACAATCAGGTATTTCTTTCTTGTTGCATCGAAATTTTCGTCTTTAATGTATAATGGAATGTAAAAAAGAATAATGAATGCAAATTTGGGATTTTCCTATTAGAGGAGGGGGGGGGGGTACCAAAGCGCTTCCCTGAGAGAGCCTTTATTGCAAGTTCCTTTTTAACAATCATTTTGTCAATAATTAATTATCGATTCAGCAGAATTTGTGCCAATCGATTGAAATCCATAATTCGTTACAATATATCTTTAAAATTACAATGTTTTAATAAAATATGAATTCTTCTAATCTAAGAAAGCTTTATATCTCAGTTGATTAGCTCAGTTACTCAAATTTCAAAGATAAAGAAGAAAAAGATGCACAAAAATATTGATTTAATCTTTATTAGTTTTAGTTAGGTATGGCAGGTAAAATAACAATGATAAAAGTGTGTTTAGAAAAGTCTTTTTGTAGGGCAACCTGGTAAGTATGAAAAGTAGATTAAATATTAATGAGACTATAAAAATATCATTTTGCGAGTAGAATATGAACACGAAAAAGTGAGAAAGTAAATAATTTTTTAGACAAACATATTGTGAAAAGGGTTCCGTTTTATTAAAAGAAATTCTTAAACAGTAGAAGAAAAAATCTTTTTTTCTTTTCTTGAAAAACGACACTGACACATCCTTCCTTTCTTTGTTTTTCATTGTTCTCAGGGTTGCATAATTACAATAAGTATTTAAAAACCGTTTGGAATTTCGCCAAAAAACGTATGCAAAATGGAATTTTGCTTTAAATTTTTTTTCTTAGTTTAAATGAATTTTTTTTAATCAAAGGCAACAAACTCGACAGTACAGCGTAAAAGAATTAAAAAAAAAAAACATTTCATTGACTTTAAATACTAAAACATTATTTTAAATTTACTTTTTCTCTGCGAAATAAAATAAATAAATGAAATTCTTTTGAAATTTTTTAAAGAAAAACTAATTTTATCGTATAAAGTTTGAGTAATTTTTATGAAGATGCTGTTTTTATAAGGAGGATCGAGATTAAGAAAATATTTTTCTTTGAGACAAGCAAGTCTTAACAATTATATATAAATATTATTCGAATAAAAATTTATGAGTCAATTTAAATTTGGGAGCTATTCAAAGAAAGTTTTCCTTTCAATTGAATAATGAATTCTTACACAAATAGTGGTAAAAATAAATGAATCCATTTCAAAAAAGAAATTTTCCTCTCTGAGATAGTATATTAAACATTTTCAAATTATATCTCATGAATTTAAGTAGTGAATTGGGTGGTCAGACTATTCTTTGGAACTGTTCACAGTACTTTTGAGCCAATTAGGATACAAAAAAAATTGTGGGTATGATATTATGTTCCTGGGGGTCTTTGTATAATCGTGGAAAATTCCATAATTGCCAATACCTTAGAGGCACACATTTATGAATGACTTATCAAACTAAACTTTTCAAGCAACGTATGAAAAATGTATTGATGTATAAAGCAAATTTCAAAGTAGGCATGCGTTATAGTTTGTATCTCTAAGGCTTCAAAGTATAAATCTGAGCCAGAAATGAATGCTTAACTCCAGGGATAGGGACAATACGAATATATATATACATAGATTTCTAGACTGACTTGCATACATGTTATTATTAAAAGTTATGTACAAACGTGTTTTCATTTCGACATAATCGCCATGAAGATTTCAATTCAGGCATTTATCATATCGGCGTATGAACTTTCCGATGCTAACTTTGATGTGAAACGAATCTGAACGTTGTTTTGAAGCTTATCATTGGTGTGGAGTCATTCAAAAAAGATTAATTGCAACTTCTGGAATTGTTTTCTGAGTCGTGACGATATTCGTCTTCACAGTACTTCTGTAAATTAAAATCTTCTGGTACAAATCAAATAAAAGGCATCTTTGAACACCCGGTGTTTAGCCCCTATTTAGCACCAAATAAATTTCATCTTTTCTTCTTTGAATTAAATAATTGTAAGTTCAAAGATTTCACACCAACTAAAGCTTCAAAGCAACACTCATGTCCATCATACGTCAATGGCGACAGTATTCATCGAAGGAAACGTCGGGGAAGTTCCTATACCGATATGATAAAAATGCCTAAATCTTCACGGATATCATTTCAAAAGGTAATAAACTTTTGGTAATAAATTCATTTCCCCCCTCATTGCTCGTTTCTTTTATGGTTCATTGAAGGTTGGAAAAAACATCGCATTCACTCACGCACGCACTCTCTCTCACCCATTCCCTCTCTACCCAACACGCCCTTAAACCAACCGAATAAGAAATTTAATTTTAATAAATTTTAATAATTTAATGATTATTATATGAGAGGGAGAGATGCCACCTACTATAGCCAATATGGTGGTTATGACACACGGCTTGTAATCGAGTCGGTTCGGGTTCGAATCCCGAATAAGACATGGATATATCTTAGGGAAAAGAAGTCGGATTTTCGATTGAGATGGATTCCCGTCTCAGATGGAAAGCAGCGCACTCCACTCCTACTGTTCTATGCTGGGATCATCGTTTGCAATAAAGTCTATATTTTTCTGTTGTAGTAGTTGTTGTTTCTGATCCCTCAGAGATCTAGCGGCAGCTAGATCTCTCTCTCTCTCAGATCCATGATACCGTAAACTCTAGCGAAGTCAAGCACCAGTAGAGGACTTTCATAAACATCCGCAAGAGCGAACCCCAAGCAATCCAAGATGTGATCGGGGGATGCCGGCTTCAGATTGCATTTTTTGCACAATGAAAAGACTTTGCGTCCTAAGTCGAATGTCATGTTTTTTAGATGTTCACTTATGGAGTCTTGAGATGGCCGTTTGATCATTTCTGTCACCCCCTGAATTCTAACGCTCCCCCGGGGTCTTCCTGCTGAACCAAGGATGGGCAGGAGGGGTGAGCCAGTCTTGTCTGACTGCTTTTTTCTTTATAGAGAAAATTTCTTTATATTTGGTGTGTAGTCCCAGTTGAGAGGCCCAAACAACCTCTTTTAGCCAAGATGTCTGCAGCATCGTTCCCTTGGATGTTAACATGGGAGGGAATCCACTGAAAAGTGGACTTTCTTCCCTTGGCTAGATTTTTAAGATGGGCGATAATGTGTATGCCCACGAAGTCGTATTCATTGCTCCAGTCCTGTAGATAATAAATCGAGGTCCGACTGTCAGTAAGGACCCAAATGTCATTAGAATTAGAATATTTTTCTGTGATCGAATTGTATGTTTCTGTTCATCTATCTCTCGTCTTTTGTATGTATCCCAGGATGAAACGCACGGCAACAACAACATGAGAGAGAGAGATACGCAGCTTATAAAATTTCCCTCCAATTTCATCCGCAATTATATATGGTGGAAAGTCATGATATAGGTCAGTGATCCCAGCTGCCGAACCACGGATCAAAGAGTTCTGGACCGGCCAAGGAATATTAAATTATTTCTATTTTATTTACTGCCGTGTATTTCTCGGTTTTGCGAGACTTTTTATGAATATAAACCATCAATTACCTCTCCCCTCAGAGTGTGACGGATCTATACGCGGTTCTACTAATTCCTTTGGGATTCTTCTGGGGAAAAATAATTATTTAAACCAACTTTCGCCGAGTAAGGAAGCGTGATTATGCAAATGAAGTATATTATTTAAATTCTGTATTCGCGAGTTTGCGGAGTTGGCAAGTGAGTTGGTGAGTTAGTTTGTTATTGGGTTGATGCATAATTATCCGGCGTTTTTCAACAAATTTTATTTAACAAAATCAATAACAATATTTAACAAAAACATGTGTAAACGATTATTCGGGAGCGTAGTCACCGTCCACCGTCTACTTCAATTACTGCTTCCCATTTGCTTGGCAGACGGTCGATTCCACGAGCGAAGACACGATTATTAGAGCCGAACCACGCTTTGACATCGGCCACCAAGTCATCCGATCGTCGATTCCGAGACTGATCGTCGAAATCCGATGGCCGACCTCTCCCTGGCTTATCCTCCAAGCTGGTTATCACCTGATTTGAAACGGGCAAACCACTCCCTACACTGACTTTCGCTGATTGTTCCTTTGCCAAAAAGTTCGTTGAGATCGCGAAATGACAGTGCTGCTTTCCATCCTTTCTCGAAATGGTAGAGCATAATATGGCGAATATGACAATGGTTTTCGACACGCAATTTTCTGAAACCACAGAGAAGATTATTTTTACACAAAAATAATAAACAATACGCTGCTTTTCACTGATGAAAAACGCGCTGATATTAACGCCGGATAATTATGCATCAACCCAATAGTTGAAGAGTGAAGGTTCGTGGAATTATTAAGAGCATTTGGAATTTATCCATGAAAAAGATTACTGAGAGTGCATCAATCGATAGTGATTAAATCCAGATAAGGACCTCCTGCAAAGATTCAAGTGTAGGAGCAACTTCATAAAAGTACAGGTATAGTGATCCTTGTTTAATTAGAAGTTAGCTTTTTAGCGTGCGACGTAGTTTATATTGAGCGTGTTTAAGCTATCGTGGCATCAGTTGACGGTCCGTATTGTTATCCTCGTGTTATTGAATCTCACCTCTGCGCTCTACTGTCTGATCAGTTATCTTAATTAGATTATTACTGTGTCTGATTGATAATTTGGAGTCAGTAAATTAATTAGAGTGAAACATGTCTAGTGATTATTCGGTTTCTCCCACACACATAGCCGGGTCTGCGGGTAGACAAGGGGTTTCAGATGGAAGCAGGGACCGTCCGGCATTACAAGAGGGTCGCATTAAAATTACCAAACGTTGTGCTGTTCGCGGTGATATGAAGGTTGTGGAGCATTGATTTAGGTGACTGAATTTCTCTTTAATATTACCTACTCTATCCTTCAAATCTTTCACAAAATGTTTAAGCGCATGGAAGGGCGGGTACTTTTAAACGGGTTCGCGGTGATATGAAGATTGTGGAACATTGATTTAGGTGACTGAATTTCTCTTTGGTATTACCTACTCTATCCTTCACAAAATGTTTAAGCGTATGAAAGGGCGGGAGCTTTATCAACCTAATAGTGTTTAGCATAGATTTATGGAGTGATTGTACCTTTTGTCTCAATATTTAAGCAGAACGATTCTAAGTCTATAAAATGTTAAATCTAACCAGAAGATTTGAAATGTACGATTGTGAGGGATCTATACGCGTCATTATTCCACTAATCCTCTTGGGAAAACTTTGGGGCTAGCAATCACATTAATTCACAGCCTCTCAAGAAAAAAACCATGATATTTAAATTAGTTAGACTACATAAAGCCTAGATTTTGTAGATGTAAGATAGAAGGAGCCTGGGAGTTGTTGCGGTGATACGTGGGTGAGAATATTAGAATATTTTATTCACAAACATAGCGCGAGTTAAGGAAATAGTTGCTAAGATATTAAATTATTAGATTGAGGATCTGAGATAGATTGAATCAGATTTAGTTATCAGATCAGTAGCGCTTGTTCTCCTTGTCTAGTTTCACTTAGTCGTGTTTACATAGAGTTATTCATGAGATTAGATTGCTCACTATATATATCATTCCTAGGGTTCGCTTTTGTAGTTTCACTTGTGATTGATTAAGTGTGCTTGAAGAGAAATAAAATAATAGTTATTATGGAAGTTGCTGGTGATGCTTTGTTTCCCCCTTCATTTATAGGTAGGCAAGACGGTGATAGACGGGTGCCAAATACACCACCCCCACACCATATAAACACGCCTAAGACACCACCAAATTGTTTAATGTCTTTATGATCAATTGAATCTAGGACTTAATGAGTTCCACGCCAAATCCGGATTTTACCATATGATATAACTAACTGAAATTGCGCATGCATGGGGCCAAGTTATCCTTTTCATGTACGCTGGATTTTTTTTGAGTCTGTTCTAGGGATACGATCTGTATTGTGGTTAGTATGGTTTTTTCCATCTCTTTTCTAATTCTATTAATGTCATATTTCGAAGCTTTGACCTCATTGGGGGTTTCTGGTAAGTTTATGTTTACGCATAAATGCTATCTCATACCAAATCGTTTTTCTTTTAACTCATTTTACGACGTCTTAAATCATGATTGTTAAGCAGATATGGTCAACCATTGCTCTGTCCATGACAGAAAACACTGCTTGTAAAAAAGTGCTGTGGGGATCGAATGTTGAACAATAAAACAATAACCGAAATAGAATTTCTCAGAAGCAACTATCCGTCCAAGTTTAAAGTCAGATTGCTCCTCACTGGGATTACTATAATCCTGTTAAAATACATTTTACAAGTACAATTTAGATAAAATTCATTGCAAACCTAAGATGTTTGATGTTTTTTGAATAAATTTGTGATTTTTAAAAGCTTTAAGAGAGAATTAAATACTTTTTTCCTAAACATGATATTTTCAAAAATGTTTTGAAGTAATTTTAGTTAACAAGCGTTAAATGGTACATTATCGATATATATATATATATATATATATATATATATTTAACAATAACTTGGGCATGTAAATTCTACCAAAAAAGCTTAGTTAATGTATTTAATTACCTTTTCTTTTATTTTAGACTGTTTATAACAGTTATAATAATATTTTATTAAGCATTGCACATATCTAAATATTTACCCGAATATTAAAAATATTCGCAAAAGAGAAACGCGCTTTTATTGAGTACATTAAAAATTTTGGTTTCTTTTTCTCTTTTTTTATATATATAAAAATGATCTATACTTGTTTTAATGAAGTCAGTTAATCCTAAAAGTTCTTTATTGCCAAAAGAAAAGGTTTAGAATATTCTTCTGACATAATTTCATCAAAGAGCATTAACTGAGACAATAGGTTTCTATAAGAAAGATAAATATTATTATTATAATAGTAATGCGTGTGTGGCTGTTATTCAATAAAAGCCAATAAAAGCCTTTTTTCTAGAAGTTCGTCCGTATAATAATTATTTGTGATATTAAAGTCTGTTATTAATGACTTTAAGGTACATTCATTTTCTAAAAAGATTTAATCTCTATTTACCTCTTACACTTTAATTTTTTTCTACAATTCATTGCACATTATTAAACATTTTTAAAAATATTTGAAAAAAATATTTTTAGCAATCTAAGGTTTCATTATATTATCAGGTGTAAAAGCGATATATTAAGTTATCTCCGCAGGTTCAATTTTATTTGTCATGAAACAAATAAATAATTTAGGCCTTTTAAATGATCATATCTTTATTAGAACATCAATTTATTAAAAGCCAAAACTAATTTAACACAGTTTCGGCATTCTTTCTCCGGTACATATCAACCCCAGTCTATCTCATATATTTACAAAATTCCTTTGTTACTATGAATGCAGCGCCACCTCGCGCCAATTACGTCATAAAGCATGTTCAACAGTAATCCATTTTATAATTATTGTATCAAATAAAAGAGTAATACTAAAATAAAATTTCATCTAGAAAATCTTAATAATAAGGCTTTAAAAAGCAATTAATTAAAACTGAAATTAAACTTTTATCTCTAATCTCTAGGCCTTATTTAATAGATAAAAACCTTGTTTTGTTTTCATACTTGTGAACTGCTTAAAAATTTTTGGCATTTTATAAACGTAGTATCTAGTAATTTTGTATATAATATATTTTGTATAGTATTTTTGTATGCCATATATTGCAGTGGTATACGGCACAGTAGGCCACAAACTCATAGCTGGTATTGCGGTTGGAGGCCTGATGCCACTAAAGACCTGTCCAGAAATGAGGCTGATGCACGTTAAATCTATATAGGCTCAAAGTTCTCACGTTGACGTAGTATGAAATTTAGAGAATGGAGTGTCAGCTTAGATGTCGTCCTCGTTACTTTTGATCGTGGTTTAAAATAACGAGGTCCACTACTGATGGGTTTGGCATAGTTTCTAAATGTGGTGTTAATAATCAATCAATGAGTAAAATTGAAATGAAGTCAATTCATTTAATTCTGTGTATCATTAACAGCCAAAATATTAGTTTTGTGAGTAATTTTTAAGTATAAAAGAGAGAAACTACTCTTATTATAAACATATCTTTGTATCAATTCCAGTTAATTAGAAATTCGGGGAGCTTCAGAAATTCGTATTAGAATTCCTTAAACATTAAATTTGTCACCAGTGCTGACTGGATAAATTTTATTAATAAAATATCTGCTAGATGGAGCCACCAGACAGTAATTGCGTGACCTCCAAATGGTGGGGGTGAGTGAGTGAGTGAGTGAATATTAACGTCGCACTGATTAGCAACACGAGGGCTTCTGGCGACGGTCCGCGTAATTTTGAACCATGGTCAAGTGACGCGGACGACACCTGAGCGGGCACCCCCCTCTCCTAACTACCACACCACACCAACGGAAGGACGTTTGAGCTCTCGACAGATTTAACGTGCATCTCTCCCCTACATGGCGGATCTTTAGTGGTCCTGGGATTGAACTCATGGCACGCTAGCCATGATCCGATGCCTAGACCACTTGGCCACCGCGGCCACCCTATAATGGGGGAATGGAAGCCACATGGGCGACTCCTTTGGTTACTGGAGATCTTGTGTGCAGCATCGCGCGGGACCTATTCCCACAATGCTATTTTTGCTACAACCTCCCCCCCAGAACACATGAAACTGTAAATAGTAACAGGAATAGTGCCCTATGTACAGGAAATAAATTATATTAGCCCAGAGATGGATTATTTCTGCTTATTGAATAATTTCTGATTATCACAGGGGCTATAAATTTGAATAGATACATACTATAAGTAAAAAACTTTCTTTGTAAGAAATGGTCCACTGCCTTATAGAAATTTTTACATAAAGACACAAATGTGCAAAATTAAAGAAAACATATGATGGTAATTCAAGTAGGCTATTTTTAAAGATTAATACGACGCGGAATGTTATTAAAAAACCCAATATCATGAAAAAGAATTTTTTGAAGCATGACTAAAGCTAGTAAGATAAATTTTATTTCGATTACTAGATTCCTTTGAAGATCAAGGCATTTTGGCTTCCTTATTCAGATATAATCCTATAAAGTCCAGAAATTGCACCATTAATAATTTTAACGCAGCAGAAAATTTAATTTCCATCTCTTGACGATGCGTATCGATTCTTAATTTAAACCTCTATCTATGACTTTATGAGACTGTAGATAAATTTTGCAACGAAATCAATTGGTACAGCGATATAAATCGGCTTATAGCGCTTCAAGTATAATTAAGGGGTTTCGATACGTTTTAAAACAAAAATCCATCACTCGATTGAAGATTCAATATTTTTTTCAAAAACAGATTAGCTTTTGCTCTGTTTATAATTCTTTGCATATTTTTTAAGCATTTAATGTTGCTGTTTTAAAAATGTTACAATCTGATTTTTTTTCAATTCCTACCATTAGTTCGCACTCTCCCTATACATATATATATAGTCAAAATTTCTCTACAAGAGAAAGATGAATAAACATTAATCAAAACTGAAAAAAATTGACATTGCAAGACAACTAGACAATAGATTTTAAAAAGGATATATGAAAAATTAAAGTAATTCAGTGTTAAATATAAAAAAAATATAAAAGTATGAATGTTACAGTATTATAAACATTGCTGACTTAGGACAGCTTAGCAAAAAATAATTTATATAAAAGTGGGGTTGAACATGTTTTGTGGCCAGCCAACATTCCCCCTTTCTGTTAATAATACCGAGCAAAAACCTAATGAAAATAAGGAATAGAAAATCTAAATCCATTATTAGAAAAAGGTAACATACCTAAAAATTGCAGAGCCCGAGTTAAATCTAAGTACAAGTTATTGTCAAATACTGGACCCAAATGCAAATTCAAAGCATAGGAATGGCTGAATAGTAGCATTTAGCAAAAGTTTGAAAAGAATAGAAATAATAAATTAAGAATTGTAAACATACTACCCTTACCTTAGCGACACTAAGATTTATATAATTTATAAAAATAAATTAAATTAAAAAAATATCTAAGAGAACTAGTAATTTTTTCTAAAATTAGAATTTGGAGGTAACTATAACTATCTAGGAATGTATATGTACACTCATGTCCATAAATTTAGAATAATAAAGAATCACACAGAAATTGAACTCTAAAATAAAAACTCCACCTGTAGAATTATCACACACATCTTGAAGAAGAATTTGCAAATTACAGGAAACCACCAGAGGGCGCGGATAGTATGTCACAATGACGAGAGTGTAAGAGAGGGTATATAAGGAATGGTGGCAAAGAAGTAAAATTGTTCACAAGCGCTTTAAAAGCCTTTCAGTGCAATAACCGCATAGTTATGGCACAAAGGAAGCATTTGGATGATTTTTTACGTGGTAGAATTATCGGACGACTGGAATGTGGACGTACCCAGCTGGAAGTATCCGAGGAACTTGGAATTGCCCAGAGTGTCATCTCCAGGCTTTGGCAACGATTCCAAGATGATGGTAATGTGAGTAGATGTTACAGAACAGGTCGCCCCCGAGTTACAACGCCGAATGAGGACCGGTATTTGGCAGTTACTGCCAAAAGAAACAGACGGAGCACAGCATCAGACCTATCTCGTCAGCTCTCTTCAGCTACCGGTACGACAGTTTCAAGGCAGACCGTGTACAGGCACATTGACCTTAGGTCACATTGGTCTATATGCTCGTAGACCTGTCAGATGTGTTCCCCTTACCGCACCTCACTGTCGACTACGATTAATCTGGAGTAGAGAGCATGCATTGTGGATACCGCAACAGTGGTCTTGTGTGATGTTTTCCGACGAGTCCAGGTTTAGTTTGCAGTCTGATTCTCGCCGGACTTTCATATGGAGAGCGCCAGGTACCCGTTACCACCAAGAGAACACCATTAAACGACACCGTTACGTTGGTGCAGGATGGCTCGTTTGGGGAGGACTTATTCTTGGCTCCAGAACTGACCTGCATGTTCAGAGTGTAACGATGACAGGCCACATCTATCGGGATGTCATTCTGGAACAACATGTACGTTTGTTTCGGGGCGCCATGGGTGCTGAATTTCTGTTTATGGATGACAACGCCCGTCATCACCGTGAAAACATTGTAGACGAATGCCTTCAATCGGAGGATATCACCCTTACGGATTGGCCAGCATACTCACTGGACTTGAATCCAATAGAGCATGTGTGGGATATGCTTGGCCGACGAATTGCAGCCCGTCAACCCCCTCCCACCTGTCTACCGGAACTTCGGAGGGCATTACTTGATGAGTGGTGTAATATTCCCCAAGATCAGGATGATAATTCGATACTCAGCCTGCGTAGGCGTTGTAAGGCCTGTATTGCATCGTCCGTGAGACATACTCCGTATTAACCATCATACTAACCATGTTATACTGTTTTTTGTAAATAGGTTCTTTTTTGAAATTTGCTCCAGGGAGTAAAAATCGTAATTTTTATTAATTATGTCAAACATATAGCATCTTTTTTGCTCTTTACCTTTTGTTTAATAAATAGACTTTACAAATAAGTCAAATTTGTTTTGCTTCTGTCTCTTTCTTTGCCTGAACTTCATTATCCTTAATTTATGAACATGAGTGTAGTTATATATCTTGTTCAAATTTTCAATCCTTAAAAAAATACTTTTCATTCATACTTTCAAGTTGATATACATTTCTGAAAACTTGTAGTGGATGATACTTGATGTTAATTCAGTTTTTTCAAATATTAATTCATTAATATTTAAATAATTAATGAATAAATAGTAACAAGCAAAAATAGTAGTCCAATACCATACATAAAAAGGAAAATTGCCAGTTGTGTTCCTGTAGCACATTGGACTTCTAATCTAAAGGTCGTGGGTTCAATTACTACCTGGGATGGCCTAATTATTGAGAAAGTGATTTCTTTTTACTATACTATTTTATTGGAATAATTAAATTTAATTAATGAATAAATAGCAACAAACAAAAATAGTAGTCCAACATTATATGTAGAGAGGAAAATGGAAAATTGTAAGGAAAATCGCTTTCTATTTTGCCACTTAATATAGTGATTCTGTCATATGCATATACATATTTATATATGAACTGTAATTATTTAATAAAAGTAACTAAAATACAATTTTTCTTTGTTGACCTAATAGGAATTGACTTAATTTTTTTATATATTACTTGTTAAAAACATGTTATTTATCTTTCGGCTTTGGAAGTATATAAATGTATTAGATTGTATGAAAATCTTATAATTTTTCAAATTTACATTTTTTTCACCAGTTTTCGTTTTGCATAAGAAGAAATATAGCAATTACCAGGATATTTGGGGGAAAATGTCTCTATCATTATTATTTCTTAGAAAGAAGAAGTTAATAATATGTAAAAAATAAATTAAACAAAAATATATGAAATTCTCGATAATTTTATGTAACGTAATTTAATGTGTTAAAAAATATAAATGTTTATAACATTTTGTCGATTTTAGGAATTATTCCCTGTAGGGGAAACGGATTTTAGTTATTACAAATGTTTATTTAAATATTTTTTTTATTAAAATACAAATTTGTATTCTTAAACAATTATATCCTAATGAGTATTATCAATAAACGTCCCTTAGATATATTGAATATTCCATAAACCTTCATCATTAGTTTAATTAGTTGTGAGTATAAATTACATCCAAATGAGTAGCATCTACGTATGACCGTCCCTTAGATTTACTGGATATTCGATGGACCTGCTTTCATAATTTTAGCGCACGCACGCACGCCTGAGTATTATCTGTGGAGACTGGGCTCATGTGACGTTACAATACATCTCTCTCGGCTACGATATCTCCTCTACCTCGAATATATCTCTTTCAAGCTAAAGTTAAATTTCTTCAATCTTGTCTTTTTTATCAACTCTTGACTACGCATCATAATATTATACATTAAAGAAGATGCAGTTTAGAGCATTTGTAATCTATTTGCATAAGTGTTGGGAAATGAAAGTGGAGAAGTTCGTCAGCAACAAAAAAAATCTTATTAAATATATAATATTATGTATTATGCATTTAATTAATAAATGCATTATCCACGTAACCTTTAGAATAAGATGTCCATCATTTTATGTTAATAAAATTCAAAAACAAGTAATATAAAATTTTTTTTAAGCCAATTCCTACTTTGAATGGATGAACAGAAAGTATTTTATTTATGATTGAAAATTTTAACGATATATATATATATATATATATGGGGAGAGAGCAAACTAATAGTAGGAATTGAAAAAAAGCATGATTTATCTGCATTGTTGTAACAATACACACCCTGTTTAGATAGTTTGGCTGAAACACTGATTTTCGACGCCAACTTTTGTCACGGTTTTAACAGTTACATTGCTACACAATAATGGAAGTAAATCTAGGTTTGCTTCGAAAACCGCTAATTAATTTTTAACTAATATTAACCGGTAATTAATTATTTAATATTTGAAAAAATATATTAACATCAAGTGTCATCCACTAAAAGTTTAAAAAAATATTTCATGTTGATTGGATAAAAAAGAATTTTTTTAACGATTGCAAATTTGAACAAGATAAATCTATCTCTCTCTCTCTCTCTATATATATAAATGAATGTTTGTCTGTCTGTACTCGATAGATTCAAAAACCATACATCCAATCTCCGTGAAAATTTGGAAAATTATTAAGTATATCCCTGGGAAGGTTTCTGAAATTTTTTTTTTAAAATCAGAGCTGGGGTTTTAGGTGTTCCCGAACAAATATCTCAAAACTATATATATAAAGGAGAAAAACGACTCATTCACTCACTCATTGACTGATTGACTGACTAATTACGATATCTCCGGAACTATTCAACCTATAGACTTGAAGTTTGGTAGACATGTTCCTTTCAGGGAGTAGAGATCCACTAAGAACGGATTTTTTACTAAATTTCAACGTAAGGGGCGTTACGGGGGATTAAGGGGCGTTATAAGTAATTGTTTCCACTTTTAAACTACTCTACGTACAATCTTGAAATTGGGTAAGCAGATTCCTTTCATAGAGTAGAGATCCGCTACAAAATGAGTTTGGTGAAAATCAACCCCCAAGTGGCGTTGCGGGTGCTCAAGGGGCGTTATAGATAATTATTCATATTTTTAAACTATTAGACGTGTTCAGTCGTGAAATTTGGTAAGCAGATTCCTTTCGTAGAGTAGAAAACCGCTATAAAATGGGTTTCGCAAATATCAACCACCAAGTTTCGTTTAGGGTGATCAAGGGGCGTAATCGATAAATATTTCCGTTTTTAAACTATCAGACCTACCTGCTTGAAAATTGGTAGACATGTTCCTTTCATGGAAAAGAGTTCCTCTAACAAAGAGTAATACGAAAATTGCTCCCCCCCCAAAGAGGGTTGTGAGGGTTCAAAAGAAGTTATAAAAAATCCTCTTTTTGAATTGTTAGAACCACATACTTGAAATTTGTTAAGAATGTTTCTTTTTTGAATAGGGATCCACTAAGAATGTATTTTACGGAAATCAACTCCTGGGGTGTTACCTTACTTGGGGTGTACTGACAAAAAAATTCCTTTTTTCGAACTACAACTACTATAATAATGAAATTTGGTTTACGTTTTTCTTTTGTTGAATTGAAATCCGCCAAGAACAGTTATTTTGGAAAACGACTCTCAACGGGATTACGGGGGTATTGATAGTAAAAATTTCGTTTTCCTCCTGTTAGATTTAAAATTTGACTTGCATGTTCAATTTACGGAGTAGAGATACACCGAAAATTGGTTTTGCGGGAATCCGCTTGGTTATAGGGTTATGAAATTGCAAACATCATTCTATACTCAATTTTAGAGATTTTTAGAAAATAAAATTATATGAGTTCTGCCCTTTTTTTTTATTAAGAGATGGCAGTCACAGTACAAGTATATTTTTCAATGCAATCGAAATCTTAATGTTAGGACTTAGATATTAATAATTTATATATATATATATATAAACAGTTTATATTTATAAAGCATCATGAAATACCCAACTAAGCGGGTGGGTAACGGCTAGTATATATATAAATATAGAAAGAGTGTGAACTAATTGTTGGAATTAAACGAGCTTCTTAAAGTGCTTTGGTATTACCAATTGTTTTAAATGGGCCAATTCAACAAATCAGAAAAAGATGAGTATTTACTCTCATGATCACTTCTCTGTCAACATCATATCAACCTCCATAAGTTGAAAAAACTTGTTAGGTACAGGAGTTTTTAGTGATATCTAGTTGATACATGCTGATAAGTCTTAATTATAACAATACATAATACGTTATAACATACACATGCACATGTTATAATATAACATACATAACAATACATATACAAGGGGTGATCAAATGAAAAGGTACGAAACGACATAAAAATGAAACAGTTAAATATTTGCATATTCCGTCAAGGGAGAATGTAGCGAGACATCTCGGGATGCCATTGGAGACTCTGACTGGGATCGGATCATGCGCAGGAGAGAGCAAAGGCTCTTATAAAAAGCAGCGTCCAAATGATGCGAGCACAGAATTACTCGAGCACAGAAAAAGCATTAACTCCGATGTGTACTGTGAGACACTCCGACGCCTACGCAGGTCCATCAAGAACAAAAGACCGGGCTGCTCACGGAGGGTGTGGTTCTGCTCCATGATAACGCGCGTCCACACGTCTCCAGAGTCACACAAATGAACTGGAAAAGTTCCAATGGGAGACGTTGGACCATCCGTCCTACAGTCCGGACATGTCACCCTGCGATTTCCATGTGTTTGGTCCACTGAAGAAACACCTGAAAGGAAAGCGCTTCAACTCGGACGACGTACTCAAGGACACTGTGAAGGACTGGGTCTCGTCACAGCCACAGGAATTCTGGGAACAAGGAATCCTGCGCTTGTTCATCAGTGGGATCGTTGTGCTCAGGCCTATGGTGTATATTTTGAATAAAGTCTATATTTGGACCCACCGTGTCGTTTCGTACCTTTTCATTTGATCACCCTTGTACATAATGCATTGATTATATTGGTTATAGCTTTTGTACATTGTTTTGTAATTTCTTGACTAAAAATAACGGTGTTTTTTTAACATAGTTTATTTTATAATTCCATTTCTTCAAGGATCATGGTAAAATTGTAACTAAACCTTTAATAATAAATCTCCTTATTTATTTGCTTTGATATTATAAACAACGTATATTATTCTTCAGCATAAATATTTAAAGATAATTTTTATTAGGGTCTATATTTTAATAAAACATCTCAGAAAGCTTGATTTTATAAAAAAAAAAAAAATGAAAAACGAGAGGTACCTTTCTACGTTCAAAGAGCTTAAGGCTTAGTGCACTAAAAAGAATTTTTCTCTAAAGGTATAGTTTAGAATATTCCAAATGTAGTCTTCAGAATGCATTCTTATTTAAATAGCCCTCCCTATAAACAAAAAGCACTTCCTTGTGCAAAGACCGCTGGGAGCATTATCGATAATGCGTTTGGTGAAAGTATCATAGAAATTTCTTCCTTCCTCTTTTTTTTTTTTTATAAAAAAAGAGTTTATAATATAAGATTTTATAAGAGTATCTGGAGCAGAAAAAGCAATTCTCAGTGCACGTTTTCAGAAAAGAAAGACTTTTTTTTCGATGTTATAGTACATCTGTATGTAAGTAATTTCAAATGCATTAAAAAGTGTACAGTTTTTTAAAATACATTGTGAGTACTTTTAAGATATAGGGTGACTTGAGTAAGAACCAAACAACTTTGAAAATTCATGCTTTTTGAAACTAAGCCACTTTTTACTAAAAAAAAATTTTTTTTATACATTTGAACTTTGTAGAAAACACAACCAGCTCTTGATTTATTTCCATCGTGTTTTTCTTTTTCAATAATTGGTTTATAAAATCTCTAACATATCAGTTAAAGTTAATTTTAACTTTTCATTTCCTACTATATATATATAAATTAGTTCACTCTCTCTCAATACTTATACATATATCTTGTTCAAATTTTCAATCGTTAATAAAATACTTTCTATTCATCCATTCAAGTTCAAATACATTTTTCTAAACTTGTAGTGGATGTGACACTTGATTTTAATACAGTTTTTTTTTCAAATATTAATTCATTAATTAAAGTTTATTTTTTAATTTTAAATATATTCTTCATTATTTCTGTCAAAGTTACAACTAGTTGCAAAAGATGGTTCCCGTATGTATTTCTAACAAAGTAGGAATTAAATTAAAATTTTTTTTTTAATGTCACTTGTTTTTAAGGTATCCGAACACGTTCGAAGAACTTTTTAATAAAATGGCATACTAAAACATTATAAATGATTTTTTCAGGAATAAATACTAATAAATGCTAATATTTAACGACCATTATTTAAAAAAAATAGCTAAACTTTACAAAATCACAATTATAACATAAATTTCAGAAATATTTTTGAAAACCTTCAAAGCAATTGAATAGAAAAGTAATAAAAACATATCAGTAAAGGTATTACTAAAACAAATTAGATGCTTTTATCTAGAAAATATACTAAAATTTAAATGTATTATTTAAATTTAAAAATTCTTGAGCTGATTGAGTAAATAAAATATGACATTCTTTATGAGACTATTATTTAAATAATAGGTTATAACTCAAAAAATATTCATACAATAATAAATATTTTAGTACATTCTCTAGAAAATAATACAAATATCAGATACAAAACGTTTTACAGAAATACTTTTATATCATTTTGAGTTATCAGACTCGCCATGATAGATCATGAACAATTTAAATGCCAACATCTGATAGATCTAAGATCTACTTCCGGTTTTTCTAATTTTATAAAACTGATTGTAATTTGGCCTCTAGGTAGTGTAGAAACAAAACAAAGTATGTTTTGTAAAGTCAAAAGATAGCTCTATTCAATAAAATAAAAACAAAATATATGTACCTTTACCCAATTTGGTCATTTCAGCGTGTTCGGATACCTTAAAAGCAATTGATGCTTATGCATTATGATACTGAATATTACCATCACATTAAACTATGTTTTAGTTTAAAACCGGGAGGGGGGGGGGAGGCGCGCATTCGATACTAACGGCAATGGTCATGCGGGGAGACAGTCACCCCAATCCTTTTTTTATAATTACTTTTATTGTACTTAAAAAAACCCCACAATTCCACTGAATAATTTAATTAACAAAAAATAAACTTACCTACTTTAAAGGGTTTTTTTCAATTTTTCTTTGATAATTTGAGAAAAAAAATCCAATCAAATTGAGCTAAAATTTTTCAAATATGCGTGGTATTAATAAAAGAGACATATCACAAATGTTTTTTGCTTTCGTTACAGAAATGATATTTTTAAGAAAAACTGTCATATTTTGTTCAAGTTATTGTAGTTCTGTTGTCCGTTGATGATCGACAGATAGCATGCTGAACTTTTTCCTCCTTGTGTCTTTTTGATAATGGGCAGTGTGTTTTGTAGTACAATTGTGGCTTCGTATTTTTCTTGATGGATTTCTTTAGACAGCATCTAAAAATTTTCCTTTCAATTCAAACGTTCAAACAATTCTATTTCTCAAATTTACTTTCGCTATCATGATTATAATATCCATTATTTTATCAGATTCTACCCTTATTTGATCAGTTTCAACTTCATCCAATAGAGATGGCATAGATGCCCTTTTATTCCTTTAAATTCTGTTCATTTACATTTGTAAGCCATAATGAGTCGTACAACACAGCAATCAAAACCCTATGTCGTTCACAGGGGAAAAATATATCCTGTTCATAAAAAATATTTTGGAGTAAAAGTCCCAAAAAAGAGGGAGACATGTGAAAAATACATTTTAGTTCCCATTAAGACTGTCATATAGTAGGATACTGACAAGGTCATTGGTAACAAATTAACAGTTTTCCCAGAATTAAGAAGTTCGTGAGATTGGGGTGATTCTTTGCCCTGCGTGACCGTTTCCGGGTTTAAATGAATTTTTTCCCGAAGCTTTTCACCTGCTATTGCTGTTCTAAATTAACCTTTTATATGTCCCCTTCATGAGCATTTCTGATAGCAATCTAAAAGCACCTTGGAACTTAGATTAATTCGTCCTTACGGAGAACACCCGATTTTCTTAACTTATTGTAGGAATGCATAAAAATGACGCATACAATTTTTAAGACCATGTTTTCATGCTTGCTTGCTTTTATATCGGGACTGTTTCTGAAGGTTGAGAAGAAAGTCTTAACGCTTGATACATTAAAATTTCTTTTAATAAGATATACTAAAAGTGTAAAAGGAAGAATGATCTGTAGCTAAAGTTACATTAAAAATAAATGAAAGTTGATTTATTTTTTTATAAAGACTAAATGAAGAGACACCATTCTCCGTAATAGTAAAAATCTATGTCTCTTTCCATTTTTTTATTAGTTGAAGATATCGTATTATTTTTTTTCACTATATTTCACAAAATTTATTCATAGTAAAAATAATTGAAGTTTATAAATATGTAGGATGCTGTTAAGAGTCTGATATCTTGTATTTAAAATTTAAATTCCTTACTTCTTAATTTCATATTCTAAGTACTTTTTATAAATGCGAAGAAATTTATAGGTATTTTGTGAGAGAAAATGGAGAGCAATTTAATATTTAATACTTTAGTCCTAAGCGACCTAAGTGATTGTTTATATATATATTTATTTTCTTATCATAAAATATTTAAAGAAGCTAGAAATATTTGAAAGCAAATGGGCTATTTATGACAAAATGCATTTAGTTTTTATGGGTGGAAAACTTGAATTCTTTCATTAAATAATACCGAAAGAAGTATGTATTTTTTAAAAATTTTTTATTTGCACCCATTAGTACTTTGGAAATAAATAACTAAACTAACACTGAAAAATAATCAATTATTGATGCGACACAGCTCTAATTTCGATAACTAAATATAATTTTTTTTTTTATTTTCGATTTTATTTTTTCTTAGGTTAAATAAATAATAAGTAATTATCTCTTTTTTGAAAGTTTAAAATTATACTACATGTAACAGGGAGTTATACACAAAACGGACGATGTACGATTAAGGCACAGGCGACACTGGTGTTATCTTGTATTCTTTCAACATTCGTTACAAATGCTTTTAGATCTCCTATATGAGTTTTAATCTTTAGAACTCGGTGTCATTTGTTATATGTTTTTTAGGGAAAAAAAGGTGGAGAGGGACAAACTGAATCGCTTAGTAAGGCAATTTTACCTTAACCCTAGTAAATGAGGGAAAAATTTGCGATTAGGCATATTGTATCGCAGAATTTTAAATGTAGGTTTATTGATGCCAGTTAATTGATCTCAAGAACATACTCATAGTATCGCTAATCGATAAATTGATAGTTAAAAATTCACATGAAAATTCATTTCCAAAATTTCAATCTACATACTTATCTTCAAATTTCCTTCCCCGAAATAAAATATCTTAATAAATGTAGCAAGTAAAAAAACTTTTTTTTCTTGTCGAATTTCTCATTTACTGTTTAAGATTTAAAATAAGTTTTTAATCAAGTTTATAGTATTTTTACGGAAATTTCGTGTTTCGTTTTGTTTTATTCTGAAAGAGTATTGGGATTCAAAAGATCGTTTGCAAGTCTAGAGGTAATACTCTTTTAGTATTGCTAAGTGAATATGAGTTATATTGATCTAGATAGGTTTAGGGTGAATATTTGATGAAAGAGCTTTAGAAGTCCATAGAAAATTATCCCCGATCCAGATAAAGATGACGCAGAGAAGTTGCAGGGCAGTCAAACATCTGACAGCGAATGTGAGCTTCATTAACTTTGTGTGAAATCGGGATTCAATAATTGCAATATTTGTTTGTTTTTGAATTTATGTTATTGTGTTAGGCTGTTAGAAGAAAATCTATTGTAGTTACTAGAGAAATCCAGAATGATTTATTCTGAAAAAAACCTGCCTTTTAAATCCATGGAACTTTTCTATACTTACAAAGCGATTAACCACATAACAGTATTAAAAGCATCAATTATATTATAGTGTAAGTAATCTAATCTTCTCAGATAAGTAACGAAAAAATAATACATTACGAGATAGTAAATAGCATTTTTCATTTTGATGTTAATATCCCGAGTAAACAAAAATAGCTTTAATTTTCTTTATTAATGTCTTTCACTTTTTAAATGCCGCGTGCTTTCTGAACATAATCGACGAAAATGGTCTTTGTTTGCTTAAGTTCGTAAAAATGGGTGACAGATTAATATGCAAATTTCAGTTCAAATCCTTTTTTAGAGGATCAAATACATCTCAGTAAATAGGAAAAAAGTTTTGTTCGAGAAAGTCAGAATTATATTCTGCTTTAAAAAAAATCTTGAAGTTTTACATACATATGCTGGTTATTTTGCACGATGCAGTTTATTTTGTTTCCCAGTTTCCGTAGTAGAAAAAAAACAATGAATTGCATTTTCTTTCAGAGGGATGTAAAAACTAAAAAACTCCTTTTAGAGAGAAACAAACAATGTTTTTCGGACCGTCACTAAGTACTTAATCACATTCATACTTTTGTTCCTTTTCCCATTTTTTTTAAAAAAAAAGATCTTTTCCAGAATCTTGGCTAAAGTAGAAGACATTTGCATAATTTTTTATTCTGTCAAAGACATGCGTTAATTTTAGAATTTGTGGGTACTTATTTGCGGTGTCCCCCGCTCCATTCTAAGAACATGTATTAGTAGATTAAATATTCTAAATGCTCGGAGAAAACAAAGTTGTTAATAAAAGTAACAAAAACTTCTCCAAAAGTGAAATCACGAAGTTTTTTTTTTAAAGTTACTTACTTTTAATACCTATTATTTTGTCACAAAAAGAATTTATTTTTTACATTATTTGTAATCTGTCTTTACTTCGAAGTCTTGCAGAGTTTAAAATGTTTGATTAATTTGTACTTTATTTTCACGCGTGTTAACGCTATTCAATTTCCTCTGTTATATTTTTATTTTAAAAATATGTTTCAGCGTTAGAATTTGACATTATTCAAAAAATTACAAACACGACTTTTATTTCTATTCTAATGACATACAACGATATCTTTCAAATGATGAATGGCACTTCATACGATAAATATTTACTATGTTTCATCTTTTATGATTTATATTTATACATTGTTTCTTGAAAAGTTAATCTGTTCCTGAAATAGATAACCACAAAAGGGTATCATTTTTCTCGTCTGCATTATTCTTGTAAATTTTCTCAAAAATTTACAACTTGCATCAAAATTTATAATTCAAATTTTTATCTTTCATGGAATTAAGAGGATACAGTACGATTCAATCGAGAAAAATCGGCCAAAAAATAAAATTTAATTTTTTTAGCCTAAATTATTCTTTATATACTTTTCTATAACCTCACAAAATTTGAAAACTGTAAACTTATAAAACGCAGAATTATGATAGCTTTTACGTTCATTTTTATTCACATTTCTATGGCAAATCAAAACTTTAAACTTACTTATCTCAGAAAGATAAAATACCTAGTTTGCTTTTTTTCTACTGTGCCTAATACTTTGAATTTTCTTTTTTACCTTTTGCTAATAGTACATGTAACAAAAGTTGGTATGCATTTCTGAATTTAAAGAATACTTATTTTTTAAAAAGCAATTGAACTCAGAATTTGTACATTTTTAAGGAATTTTCAATAAGCATTCATAAAAAGAAGTATTGCAGAAATAACAATCCTGTTATTGCAAAACCCATACCAACTTTTGTTATACATAGTTTGGTGTACTTGTAAATCAAATGTCATGCATTTACGTAAATTATTGTAGGAGGAGTAGTTTTTAAAATCACTTCACAAATTTTAAGATTTTTCCTTAAAAACTTAAAGGGCTAGCTTTTTTAAAAATTTTGAGCACAAAATAAATCTGTTTTACATAGTATACACACACAGGAGGGAAGCAAAAAAATTTAAAAATCCTTAAATTAAAATTTTTGCTTAAATCGTACCATGTCCCCAAAAACAACGACAAATAACTATTTGACGAGAATTTTTGGAAGTTTTTCAATCTTTAAAAACAGCATGTGTTTCGATTTTCACACATATATTTAAAATCATGCATTAATACTTCATATTTTATGTATAATTATATTTCATGCATAATTATTGCACACAACTGCCATATTCATTGGAATCTGAGGTGCTATCGATTCTAAGCTGCTCTTTAAATTCACACCGTGTTTTTGAGAAAAATTAAAAAATAGTATAAAATTAGTTACTCATATCCGATTTTTACAAAATTAAAAAAAAATAAAATAAAGGAGAACTAATATAAGAAATGAGTAATTAATTTATTTTACCAGTATTAAAAAGTTTTAAGTATGTGTATATACATGAAAATGTAATTGCTCTAATCCAGCCTTTTACAAACTGTGGGGCGCGAGCATATTGGGAGGTCGAAAACAAAAGATCATTTAAAAGAATTATTAATTTACTTAAAGAAAACAAACAAAATACATTCTGACATTAAGAAAATAAAATATACATTTACACTGATATAATACACTTATAAATATATCAGTACCGCGTGCAATATCTTTTATAATTTATTTAACAAGTTAGAACAAGTTTAATAATTACCAGTGACCCCATGGGCTTGTCATATATAAAATTATAAACAAAAATTAACACTTATCTCGGTCATTTGTATGGTTTATAATTAACCCCTAAATGCCGATTGAAAATTACTCGATTCGTTCCCCAATGCCCCGTTTAACACGTAGGCGAGCGTATGTGGTGGTGGTGGGGTTGAAAAGGAATAAATAAGTAAATTCTCTGAAATAGGTAAATCTGTTGTAAGCACTGTCAAAGTCCTTTTATTACATTCCAACGCTTTCGGAATAATTTTATGGATAACAGTGCACAGAAAGATTGTACTTCAAAAAGACGTATATATACGCGTCCGGGACAATTGATGCACTGGCTGAGCGAGATGTTTGTATACGCCGGTGGACCTTAAGAGGTTGAAGTCGTATTGTAGATTTTGCGTCAAAGTATAATATTATTGAATTCAATATTTTGTTATTGTATGAGGGGGGCGTGAAGAAAATTATGCTGCCTGAATACTGGGTCACAAATAGTAAAAGTTTGAGAAGGAAGCACTGCTCTAACCGTCAATATCATGATGATTTTCCCATCCAACGAATTCCCCCCCCCCTTCAATTCTAAGCAGTTCCCTTATTTTTAATTACATTAAGATTGTGCGGCTTAGATTTGATTCGAATAAATATGGTATTTAGATTTCTACAGTTGTTTCTTCCATAGCACATAATTTATTGTGTTGTTTTTACTAATAATTTCATTGTGAAATATGTATCAGACCATGACTTTGAAGAGATAAAATAATATAAAAATTCCTCTGGGTTGGAATATGAAATTTAGCAAAACCTCGAGAATGAAACAATTTCATTGTAGGTATATGATTCTATCATTATCTGAGGAGTTTTTTCAAGTTTTAAGCAATGTTCTGTATTAAACGGGGAAGAACGGTTTAATTACTGGAGCGGTATCCTCTGTAGGTTTTTAAAATATTCACTGAGTATCGCAAACGAAATACTTAGATATTTCTTTGAATTTCATCAAGAGGTATTGAGTAGGAAAGAGATAAGCTTTTAAACCAAATTGTTTTGGGACAGGCAGCAGCTTGTGGGTTTTTTACTTCGGGGTGATACGATAAATGCTGATCATCACACGTTCTTACATTTCAGGAAGTACTTTGGCGGTCAGTTCTACTACGTATTGATTTTTAAGGCTTAGCTGCTTTTTATGTGCAGCATTATAATTTTCTGCGCTGTGTATCTTTGATGGAATCAAGACTCGCCATCGCGATTTTACAGGGTATAATAAACATATATTTACACTCTTAAAAATAGATAAAAGTAAATAACGATATACTCTTACGGCTTTTCATGTTCTTTAAAAAATATAAGCTATTATTTTTAATGAATTGTTAACACATTATGGCACTACGTGAATGCTTTACAACACTCACGTTTCAAAATGGTTTCACCACAAAAGTAAACGCAAGTTGTAGCCTGGTTTATCGAATTTAAATCAATACACCAGGTCTACAATCGGTCTACCTTCATAATCCACAATTTATGAATGTTACAAAAGATTTATGACTCTAGGTAGTATATTATCAAAACAAAAATCTCGCAACCTTAGCTAATTTTTCATGGGGATACGTGAAAAATATTGTTTACCAATCTCCAATTCGTAACACTTTTGAATTGAAAAGTCGAATATCAGTGGCCCTTTAGACTATTGATTATTCAATGCTTTATAGCAGCCTTTCTCAAACTGTGGGGCGTGATAACTCTACGAAGGAGGCGCGAGCATATTGAAAAGTTGAAAACAAAACATTATTTAAAAAAAGTTATTAATACACTATCTGGCCAAAAGTATCCGGACACCCTTAAAAAAGTGCTTCTGGCGAGTGACGCAATTTGATAAGTAATTGAAAGCCAAAAAAGTGTTGGTAGTGGTTTGTCAGATTGTATTTATGCGTTTGTGAGGCAATGAGTAAGTCAAAGGAGCTTAGTGAGTTTGATAGTGGCAATATGCCACCTTTGTGGGAAATCAGTTCGTGAGATTGCGGACATTCTACAGAAGCCTAAATCTACTGTGAGTGATGTAATTGTGAAGTGGAAACGTCGAGGCAGTGAAACGGCAGAAAAACTTACTGGTAGGCCGAAAATACTTGTTGAACGCAGCCGCAGAACTCTGAAAAGAGTAGTGAAACAAAATCGCAAGTCCTCGTTGGTGGAAATTTCTCAGGAGTTCCAAAGTTCATCACGAATTAGTGTTAGCAGCATTACTGTCCGTCAAGAGTTAAAAAGCTTGGGATTCCATGGTCGTGCAGCCGCTCACAAGCCAAACATTACTTCACAGAATGCGAAGCATCGATTGCAATGGTGTAGAGCTCACCGTCATTGGACTGTGGACATGTGGAAAACTGTTCTTTCGAGTAATGAATCTCGCTTTACAGTCTGGCAGTCGGATGGACGCGTCTGGGTTTGACGGATGCCCGTCGAACGTTTCTTTAGTGACTGCATTGTGCCGACTGTTAAGTTTGGTGGTGGAAGCATAATGGTATGGGGGTGTTTCTCGTGGTTTGACCTGGGTCTGTTAGTTCTTGTGATTGGAAACATGAACTCTGAGATGTATGTGGACATTCTGGACAATGCTGCACTCTCAACTCTATGGCAATATTTCATGGAAGGCCCACTTCTCTCTTCCAGCAGGATAACTGCTACATTCACACATAGAGGCTTGCACAGACGTGGTTTGACGAAATGGGTGTTCAAAAACGTGACTGGCCTTCTCAGAGCCCCGATACAAATCCCATAGAACACTTTTGGGACGAATTAGAGCGCAGATTACGCAGCCAGGCAAATCGACCATCCTCACTGCAAGCATTCACTTCAGCTGTAATGGACGCCTGGAAGGCAATTCCTATGGTCACCTATCAAAAATTGTTGGATTGTCTTCCCAAACGTATGCAGGCTGTCATCCATGCAAAAGGGGGACCAACATCATATTAATATGTGCCTCAGGACGCTCTAGGTCCATACCACTGGGTGTCCGGATACTTTTGGCCAGATAGTGTATACAGAAAGTAAACAAAATGCGTTCTGACATAACAAAAAATAAAATTAAAGTTTACACTGATATAATACATTGATAAGTATATCAGCATTGCACAATGTATTTTATAATTAATTTAACAATACCAAGTTTGATAACAGCCTAACGGGCTTGTCATATATAAAAGTATACACAAAAATTAACACTTACTTTGATCATTTGTACGGTTTATAAATAATCCCTTCACTGCCGATTAACAGTTACGCGATTCGATCCCCAATGTCTCCGTTTTCCACGTAGGAGCGCGTATGTGTTGTATTGGTGTGGGAGGGGGGTGAAAATGAATAAATAAGAAATCTTCTGATATAAGTAAACCCTTCGTAAACACACTATCAAGGTCCTTTCATTGCATTCCAAAGCTTTTGGAATAATTTATGGATAACAGCGCACAGAAAGGATCTTACTTCGGAAAGACGTGTATATACGTCCGAGGAATTTAACGCACCAGTTGAGCGAGACGTATATATACACCGGTGGTACGTAAGAGGTTAAAGTCGTATTGTAGCTTTAGTGTCAAACAAAAGTATAGTTTTATTCAGTTCCTGCATTCTTATTTGTATGGAAGGGGGGGGACGATGAAAATTAAGATTGAATATTGGGTTGCAAATATTCAAAGTTTGAGAAGCACTGCTTTATAGAATGTTAAAATCTTGTACAGACTCGATGTGTTGCACGAACATTAAAATATCACAATAAAATATTCCCTCTCCCAAAAAATTTTTGATATTTTCTTCTCGCAAAATAACAAGAGACGTAAGTGCATATCAATGTTTGCTTATATATTATTAGTTTTTATTAAGTGTAAGGATAAACTTCGGACACCATATTCTTGAACATCAAAATAAATGAAATTCTTGACAATTTCCATGCGACTACCATGACTTTTCTAAACTATCGAAATTTCTGTTATTAATTACGATCTGTGAATTTTTATCTTAAATTCGACAGGGGAAGTATACATTGCCATAGAAATTATTTGCAAAAAAAATAATAAAAGACCTGTAAAAACACATTCAGTTTTCAAAAAGCTTTGATTTGAATCTAACAGTTCAACATACATTTTTAGAAACAAATTTGCAAGTATATGCAATTCAAGTAATTAAAAGGCAAAATTCAAAAGAGCTTTCCTGCATAAAATTTTAATTCCATTTCGATGCCTTTCGATGAAAGTCGTGAGAATTATCGTAATCAATCATTTTTATTCGACATTCTCTAATCAATAGCAATTATTTAATCATTACGATAATAAGATTTATATTTAGTTTTTTTAGATCCATTAAACGAACTTTTATTTCCATTGTCTAACAATTCAAGTTTTGAAAGCAAAAAGAAAATAAAGAATTGCATTGATTTACAAATGTATTACATCATTTGGTTTTATTGTTTTTCAATCTACATACTGGAATAAAATCAATCAAGGCATAATGAATTTCTAAATACTTTTGGTTGTGAAATAGAGCAAAGAAAGTGACTCTTTCTCATTAATACAAGTTTAATTTGTTGTTTAAACTTAATAAATGTTTAATCCATTCATTACCAAGCTTTGAATCATGTTTACGTAATTTTTTATTTTGTAATTTTTTTCTTTTTTAAACAAGTAATATAAAAAAATTAAGTCAATTCCTACTTATATAAGCCCACCAAGAAATTTTTTATTTTAGCTACTTTTTTTAAATAGTTACAATTAATATGAATATGTACATACATATGACAGAAACACAATATTAAGTGACAAAATAGGTACGATTATCCTTATAATATTTTCCATTTGCCTTTCTATATATGGAGTTGGACTATTTTATTTTTTACTATTTACTTTTTAATTAAATTTAATTATTCTAATAGAATAGTATAGAGTAAAAAAGAAACCACCTTCGCAGAAATTAGGCCATCCGAATGGATTCGACAACGAACCATTTTCCTTTCTATATATGCTGTTGGACTAATATTTTGTTTGCTACTATTTTTCATTTTTTAATTTAATTAATGTATTAATATTTGAAAAAACTGTATTAACATTAAGTATCATCCACTGCAAGTTTTAAAAAATGTATTTGAACTTGAATGGACGAATAGAACGTATTTTATTAATTATTGAAAATTTGAACAAGATAAATAAATAAATAAATGAATATATATATATATAAGAGAGAGAGAGTGAACTAATAGTGAAAATTAAAAAATAAGAAGGGTTTGTGACCAGTTATATCATTTAAAACTATCATTTAAAACTTATTCAATACTTTACTTCATTAAAAATTTAAATACCCCATTATGTGAATGATATGGTGAAATAAAAGCATGAAATTAAGTTCTCCTGTAAAGATATTTAAAAATAAATTTGATAAAATATGGTTATTAATAATAGCTATTATATAGTTTTTATACTATGAACAAGCCGTCGATCAACTGCTTCTCTGGGTATTTCATGACAGTGTAAGACTAATATACTTTTTAGTTTATTTTTATATAAGTCAAAGCCATTGTATAGAAAATTATTCTTATAGACTCGCCTCTTGATTTAAAAAAGATTGGATCTGAATTTTAAAAACAAATTTAATCCTCTGTAGCCCCCATTTTTAGTAGCCTATTTTTCAAACACCATCCTTAGCGGATTTTTAATTATTAAAAGAAACATGCTGGTCACAAATTCCAAGTATGTAAGTAAATGTTCAAAGAAAGGAAATTTTTTTATTTCTAAAGCCTTATAACCCCCCGCTAATACCTTTGGGAGTCGATTTCCATAAAACTTGTTTTCAGTGGATCTCTACCCATCAGAAGAAACACGTTTGCCAGATATCAAGTTTAAACGTCTGATAGTTCAAAAAACGGGATTTTTTTTAAAAAAATCTAACACCCACTACAACTCTTAAGGGACTCTATTTCCGTAAAACCCGTTCTTAGCGAATATCTGCTCAGCAAAGGAATTATACTAACCGAATTTCAAATTTGGAAGAGTCTAATTGTTCAAAAAAGGGAGTTTTTGACTTATAATGCCTCATAAGCTCCCGCTAATACCTTTGGTAATCGATTTTTATAAAACTTGTTCTAAGTGGATCTTTACTTATCAGAAGAAACACGTTTGAAAAATATCAAGTCTGAAAGTCTTATAGTTGAAAAACAGGAATTTTTTAAAAAGTATTGTGTAACACCCCCTTCAACTCCCAAAGGACACGATTTCCGTAAAACTCTTAGAAGATATCTGCTCAGCAAAGGAAACATGCTTACCGAATTTAAAAGCTGGAAGTCTAATAGATATAAGAAAGAGAGAAATGTCATCTATAACACTTGACACTTGAAAGATCTTTATTTTTAAATATTTGCAACTATTGTCGTTGATGTGCCTGATACAGTCTTTGAACCGGCTGTGACGTCATGTTCCTTTTTGTATCTTTACATAAATTATAAATAGTACAGGCACAAATCTCTGGGCATTTTTCAATGTAATCCCAACGGGTCTCAACGGGAATCTAGCTGTGCATAGTTTGGGAGGTATTTTTGGGATACCCTCTATAGATAAACCTTGGAAAAAGATGTGTAACATTAATCATAAACTAACTATATTTAGAGTAATGCGTATTAAGATGAAACAAATGTATCTATGAAAAAGGAATGAAACAATACATTTAACTTAAATTAAGGCTTTTTGTGAAATTTTTAATTAGAATTCCACTATACTTTCATTCTTAGATTTACAATCCATATTTTTCTATTCTTGCTATATATTAGCTCTCTCTCTCTCTCCCTATATTTATTTAGATATCTTGTTCAAAATTGTAATCATTAATAAATACTTTCTATTCCTCCAATCAAGTTCAAATAAATTTTTTAAAACTTGAAGTGGATGACACTTGAAGTTAATACAGTGTTTTCAAGTATTAGTTCATTAATTACCAGTTAATTAATTAAATTAAACACCGCTTTTCGACGCCAACTTAGATTCTTCTTTATTGTTGTGACAATTAACTGTTAAAACAATGACAAAAATTGGCGTCTAAAACCGGTTTTTCAGCCAAACCGTGTGTGCATTACAACAATGCAGGCAAATCATGCTCTTTTTTCAATTCATACAATTAGTTCACTCTCTCCCTATTTATATTTAGAAATCTTGTTCAAATTTTCACTCGTTAATAAAATACTTTCTATTTATCCAATCAAGTTCAAATACATTTTTTAAACATGTAGTGGATTACATTTGATGTTAATATAGTTTTTTCAAATATTAATTTCGTAATTACCAGTTAATTAATTAAGTTAATTACCGGTCTTCGACGCCAACTTAGATTCATCTCCATTGTTGTAACAATGTAACTGTTTAAACAATGACAAAAGTTGGCATCTAAAACCTATTTTTCTAGCCAAACCGGGTGTGCATTGTTAGAACGATACAGAGACAAATCAAGCTCTTTTTCAATTCCTACTAATATAGTTCTCACTTTCTCTCTCCAAATATATAATCTTGTTCAAATTTTCAATTGTTAATAAAATACTTTTTTATTCATCCATTCGAAGTAGGAGTTGACTTAAATTTTTTTTTTATATTACTTGTTTAAAATAATGATACAAATTTAAATATCATCAAAAGTCGGGGGAAAAACCCTATAATCTTATCTTTAAATATTTCTATACTTTTAACAAAGCACAAGTAATGATATATTGATAAGCAATAACGAGACCAGTCATTCATACGTCCATTTATATTTTTGTGTGTTTAGCTTTCAGAATCAACCATGAAGGCGTATTAAGCATTTTGGCAGCTCTTATGGTAAGAATCGATTATGGGTTTGAGCGCAATAAGGCCTGATCAGGTAATAATAACGGCAATAAATCACTGTCGGGTTTTGACTGGAGAATTTGCTTAAGCTGATGAAAATTCTCGCCTTGAAAGAAGAATTGATAGCGATGATATATTGAGAGGATTTTATGAAAGTTTTTCTTCAAAGAATCTTAGCTTTAAGGGTTTACAATAAATGTTTAAGATTTCGTGGTCGTGGGAAGAAGTTTGCCTGAATAAAACATGATTGCTCTCTGGAAAGATTCTATTATTTTTCAAAAATAAGATTAAAATTTAGAATATTGATTAGAGTTAATAATCCGTTCGAATAGTTGATTAGGGTGTAAAAAACTGTTTAATTAGTCTTCAAGATCTTTTTGTCGTTTTCAGAATTCCGGATCGGTTGTGTGATGTGGATTATCTGATTAAGCCAGTGCTTCTCAAAGTTTCAGTATTCGCGACCCAATATTCAATCATAATTTTCATCTCGCCCCCCTCATACAATAACAATGAATTGAATTCGATAACACTGTACTTTGACGCTAAAACTACGAAATGACATTTACCTCTTAAGTACTTCCGGCGTATATAAACGTTTAGTTCAGCCAAAGCGTTAATATTTCCCCGGACATATATTTACGTCTTTCCGAAGTACGATCTTTTCTGTGCACTGGTATCCATAAAATTATTCCGAAGGCTTTAGAATGCAATAAAAGGACCTTGACAATGTTTCGAAGGATTTACTTATTTCAGATTATTTGCTTTTTTATTCCTCCCCCCAATACATCCCATTCGCACGCCAACGGGGAAAACGGGTGGCACTGGGAAGCGAATCGCGTAACTTTTAATCGGCAGTTAAGGGATTGATTATGAACCATACAAATTAACGATAGTGTTAATTTTTGAATATAATTTTATATATGACAATCCCAAGGGGCAATTGGTAATTATTAAACTTGTTCTTAACTTAGTATTGTTAAATTAATTATAAAAAATACATTGCGTATTACTTATACATTTATAAGTGTTATGTATCAGTGTAAATGTGAATTTTATTTTTTATTATTTCAGAATGCATTTTGTTTGTTTACTCTCAGTAAATTAAGATTTTTTTGTTTTCGACTTTTCAATATGCTCGTGCCTCCTTCGCGGAGTTGTCACTCCCTCTCAGGGGGTCGCGCCCGATAGTTTGAGAAACGCTGGATTAAGCATCTCATGAATTTTATTACTGGAAACGGGAAACATGGGAAAACATTATAAGCGTTGCATAAGTAATTTTATTTCCCGTTAGTAATCTGTACTCACGGTAGCCTAGTGGTTATAAGCATGAATTCGTGGCCGGCGTGTCGCAGTGTACGCACCCCCTTGAGGGGTGTGATAAACCTGCAAGGGAGGCACGAGCATATTGGAAGGTCGAAAACAAAATATCATTTAAAAATTATTAATTTAATCCAAAATAAACAAAGTATATTCTGACATTGTAAAAAACGAAATACACATTTACACTGATTCAATACATTTATAAATAAATCAGTACTGCGCAATGTCATTTATAATTAATTTAAC